>JAUCBJ010000274.1:0-12049 GCA_032718475.1 Nemertoderma westbladi | reverse complement strand
AAGTACTTATATTTAAGTATTCTACGACCGTTTTCCTTTCTTCTTGGAAGAACCCACTGCTCTACCAGTGGAACCCGTTCCCTTAACAGCGGAACCGGTTCCCTTATCAGCGGGACCCGTTACCCTACCAGCGGAACCCGTTCCCTTACCAGCGGAACCCGTTCCCTTACCAGCGGAACCCGTTCCCTTGCCAGCGGAACCCGTTCCCTTACCAACGGAATCCGTTACCTTACCAGCTGAACCCGTTACCTTCCCAACGGAACCCGTTCCCTTACCAGCTGAACCCCTTACCTTACCAGCTGAACCCGTTACCTTAACAGCGGAACGCGTTACCTTACCAGCTGAACCTGTTACCTTAACAGCGGAACTCTTTCCCTTACCAACGGAACCCGTTACCTTAACAGCGGAACCTGTTCCCTTACCAGCGGAACCCGTTACCTTACCAGCTGAACCCGTTATCTTAACAGCGGAACCTCCACCTCCCCCATTAGATCTATCAACCTTCGCCTTTTTCTTAGCAGGCTGTTTCGCGTATTTATTCTCCAACCGCTCTATAATACTCCCCATTCTCATCCCAGCGTTCCTCTGTATCCTCGCAACCAACTCCTCAGCGGCTCCCCTTTCTCCTATCTCCTGCTCCCACTCACGTTTCTCCATTTGGGCTCGTTTCAACCGCGCGCCTTTCGATCGTTGCGATTCGTTGGTGTACGCGTCGTAGCTCCGTATCTCCCCCGCCGCGATGCACCGGTCTATAATCGCCCTTATTCTCGGTTCATCCTCCACGCTCGCACACAGTACTCTATCCAGCACCCCACCCATATCGCCAACGCTCGCCTTGTAAGCCGCTTTTATATCAAGCAGTTCATCCTCAGAGTTCTTATATTTTATCTCGAAGTTTTCAATGTCTTTTGTTGTCACAGTCGGGAATAGCAGACGCCAATAGGCCAACCAGTCGTCAACTGTAATGAAATTAATTAATTATAGAGGAAGGGGAGGGGGGGGGGGGGGGGGGGGGTAGGAGAAATATGGAAACAAATTTAAAACATTCAATAATAAATTAATAAAATGTATCTAAAAAATAAAGCAAATTAAATTTATATTTCGAACGAAAGTGAACAACATATTAACATATTCTGTGTATTTAGTTTTGAATTCAAGTATTGGGAGGGTTTAGCACGAGCGAAGCGAGTGATAAAATTCCAGTACTTTAAATTTTCAAGTAATTGTCAGATTTAAAGTATACTTAGAGTATAATATTAAATAATAATTTCTTATCAACAATACAAATATTAAAAACTTCTTACAAGTGTAGTAATAGTAATAGTTATAAGAAACAATTTATGTTTTTATTTTCATGTACGGTATTCAAATAAAGAGACATATGTACAACAATTAATTAAAAATTGGTGAGCATCAGAGCATAGCTCTTCATACTTGCGCCAATCACATTTATGTTGTAATAGCCGGCTTGTGTATAAGTCAAGAAATAATTTAAGCTATTGTAATACGGCCATGTAATGGGTGTTGCAATTACATTGATTGAAATGTTTAAATAACTCACGCTAATCAGCTAATTGGTAAACCAAGCCAACGTGTACTGGAATGATATGTTGTACAGTATTAAGCCTAATTGTTGGTATATTTTATGATTATTAATTAATACGAGAATTAATTTTAGACCTAACCTAACAAAATATTTCCAACAAAATTGCCCGACTTAAAGCCTAAAATGATAGGATTAGAATAAAAAAAATGAAAACAAAACTCATGGTTCAGAACTCAAACGCACATGATTAAGACAGCAGTAAGATGTATGTACCGGTATGTATTAATTGGTACATTCCAGCCAGGCCACCACCGTAGGCTACGGAACAACCAACCTCCATCTGATAAATCAACGTCATCATCAACTTCACCGCAGTCGTCATAGAGTTTACGACGATCATCGTTGCTAAGCAACGCATAAACACGACCTAGGGTCTGAAACCGTTCGGTATTATAAGACTCTTGCTCTGGGTTACTAGTACTTCCAGTTTTATCGGGATGGAATTGTAGGGAAAGTCTATGGTAGGCTTTCTTTATCTCTTTGGTGGAGCTGGATTTCTTCACATTTAGAACAGCGTACAAATTGCGATTAGCGAAATACTTCTGACACGAAACGAGAAGACTCATCGTGCAGTCGTGTGATATGTCTGAATGTGGTATACCTACCTACTGGAAGTCTAAGTCTACTCTACTAGTACTGCAATACATGGATCTACCTCTCAGGTCGACAACCACAACCGACACAGACCAGTAGACTAAAAGGAAAATGTTGCCTGTGCTCATCTTGTCTGTTGTCTATTGTTTTGGTTAGAATAACATACCACTGTAGGGGTAGGCCCTAACCTGCTCCTTCGCCAATGTAAGAATACCTTTCACCAAGAATACCTATTTAAATTTCATGAGCCTCCCAGCCTCCCGTCCCGTCCCGTCTGCCCGTGGTGCCCAAGCGTCACGCTCACCAGTCACCCTCAACGATCAAGCGTGGAAGAGGTACCGGTAAGCAGACTTATCGCACGGCTACCATGATACAACACTACTGTACTACCTGACTACCGGTACCATTCCAACTCCAAGATCCTGACTGTAGCACTGTATGCGCCGCGCCTACTAACAGTCTGACAGTACAGCAGTACTGCAGTACTACAACTACAGTACAGTGATACTGAACTGCCTAACTGAATGGTGGTGTTGTGTTGTGTTCCTGTATTCAGGATGACATACATTGACATACTGCTAAGTACTGAAGTACATACATGCTACACTGCAGTACCGGTACCCAGGGATGGAAATTAGGTTTTAATATTAGGTTTTATTATTAGGTTTTAATAAAAAACCTAGTGTAAAAATTATTAGGTTTTATTAGGTTTTATTGGGTTTTATTCCAGTCTGCCACGAGAGTGCAATCCGTTGGCCTAATTATTGGGTATGGCGGAAAAACCTCACATTTCAGCATTTCGTTGTGTGCTAGAGTGCTAGACCTTCAAAGACGGTTCGATTAGACATTAGCAGATTGCAGATTAACCAGTCGGGGAGTTCTATTTACAACTGAGTTGAAATTTAAACTTTATTTTTTAAAATTGAACTTTTGGAGAAGGGTTTAAAATTCAAATTTGTAAAATTCAACTTTTGGAGTTGGTTTGGAAATACTGATAAATATGGAATTGGAATCCATTACCGGTACTGGTATTCCATTGTATAATAATTATGACATAGGCCTATAGCGGTAATTTAATACATCTAACAGTCTAATAAATTCCTGTAGTATTTCACCTAATTTGCAAATGTAATCACTTAAAATGTTTTTAAAAAATGTAATCCCGGCGGTGAAAGTTTTTATTCCATCGGTGATGAGGGTTGATTTTTCGAGTTACACCCATAAAAAGAATAAAAACACCCTTCTGTAATGTCTTGCAGTCTTGGGGCTAACTGCAGTACGCAGTACTGTACGTGTACGATAGTTTTGCCATAGTTTGGTGAGATTATCATAAGTTAATAAGTCATACTTGCAATTGCTTCACAGACTTGAGAATAGGCGCAATGAAACCGCAATGGTCGATTTAGTGGGTGTTACAACCTTCAAAACAGCAATTAAGTCATTGGTTCTCGAAAAATTTCTTAATTTTTGTATGAAAATTTAGGTTTTATTAGGTTTTTTTAGGTTTTATTAGGTTTTATAAGGTTTTATTCAATTAAAGAAAAAACCAAATTTTGTTTTTTTAAAAATTAGGTTTTAACAAGGACTACTATACTACAGAATACTACAATAGTATCTACATCATTGTCCAGAATAGGGTGTTTCCCTTCACTTCTATGGGGCTTTCTATTATTCCTACCTGTCCCAAATACGTTGTGTAATGATTTCCAACCTGTCCAATATAGGGGCATCCAATCAAATCATCATATGAGCCAACTCCTCTTCATCGGACCAATACCAACATTCCTCAAGTTAGGCATCTCCCTTATTGGCTATATAATGTAAAGGTTAATGGAAAATTCCACTGATATATAATCCAAGTGTCAACTACGAATCCAGGGCTCATTATAACAACCTATACTGGACAGAGCAACGTATTTGGGACAAGAGCAGGTTGAGGTATATGTACAGTGGAAATTCCCATTCTAATTAAGGGCATTTGGAATACTTGTTCCCTAGTTATGGTTAAAGATATACTGTGGGTGCCTTGCAAATGGCCTGTAAGACTGTGATGCATTATAGGCTATAGTGTCATCATAGTCACGTTATTTAATTTCATGTTGTACAATTTATTCATATTGTGCAATTTATTCATGTTGTGCAATTTATTCATTGTGCAATTTATTCATTGTGCAATTTATTCATGTGGTGCAATTTATTCACTTATAATAAATCTAAATACATTCGTATATTAATAATTAAATGACAATCAAATTAGTGATATCGCAACCTCCTCCCCCGGACACAACTTCATCCCAAATAGTCCTTAATAAGTCTTAAATTTGACTCAAATAGGTTGTTAGTGTCCCATATAGGGTGTTTGTGTCCCATATAGGTTGATTTTGTCCAAAATAGCCTGTAGCTTTATCAAAATTATTTCAAATAGTTTATAAATGTAAAGGAATACTGAAAAGAATATCGACTTCATAATCATAGCTTTAATTTAAATTTGTCCCAAATAGGTTGTTTGTGTCCCATATAGGGTGTTTGTGTCCAGTATATGGTGTGAAGTGCTTATAATGATTTCAAATAGTTTCGAAATGTAATGGAATACTCAAAAGAATATAGCATTCACTATCATAGCTTTCATTTAAATTTGTCCCAAATAGGTTGTTTGTGTCCCATATAGGGTGTTTGTGTCCCGTATAGGGTGTGAATTGCTTATAATGATTTCAAATATATTTTCTAAATGTAACGGAATACTCAAAAGAATATAGAATCCACTATCATAGCTTTAATTTAAATTTGTCCCAAATAGGTTGTTTATGTCCCATATAGGGTGTTTGTGTCCCATATAGGGTGTTTGTGTCCCAAATTGCGTGTGACTTTCTCAAAATTATTTTACATAGTTTATAAATATAATGGAATAGTCAAAAGCAAATATAATTCACTATCATAGCTTTAATTTAAATTTGTCCCAAATAGGTTGTTTTTGTCCCATATAGGGTGTTTCTGTCCCGTATAGGGTGTGAATTGCTTATAATAATTTCAAGTAGTTTCTAAATGTTATGGAATAATAAATATAATATAGAATTCACTATCATAGCTTTAATTTCAATTTGTCCCAAATAGGTTGTTTTTTCCATATAGGGTGTTTATGTCCCGTATAGGGTGTTTGTGTCCCAAATAGCGTGTGACTTTCTCAAAATGATTTTAAATAGTTTCTAAATCTCATGGAATACTCAAAAGAATATAGAATTCACTACTATAGCTTTAATTTCAATTTGTCCCAAATAGGTTGTTTTTGTCCCATATAGGCTGTTTGTGTCCCGTATAGGGTGTGAATTGCTTATAATGATTTCAAATATATTTTCTAAATGTAATGGAATATCAAAGAATATAGAATCCACTATCATAGCTTTAATTTAAATTTGTCCCAAATAGGTTGTTTATGTCCCATATAGGGTGTTTGTGTCCCATATAGGGTGTTTGTGTCCCGTATAGCGTGTGTATTGCTTATAATGATTTCAAATAGTTTCTAAATGTAGGGGAATACTTAAAAGAATATAGAATTCAATACCATAGCTTTAATTTCAATTTGTCCCAAATAGGTTGTTTTTGGCCCATATAGGGTGTTTATGTCCCATATAGGGTGTTTGTGTCCCAAATAGCGTGTGACTTTCTCAAAATGATTTTAAATAGTTTCTAAATCTCATGGAATACTCAAAAGAAAATAGAATTCACTACTATAGCTTTAATTTCAATTTGTCCCAAATAGGTTGTTTTTTGTCCCATATAGGATGTTTGTGTCCCGTATAGGGTGTGAATTGCTTATAATGATTTCAAATATATTTTCTAAATGTAATGGAATACTCAAAAGAATATAGAATCCACTATCATAGCTTTAATATAAATTTGTCCCAAATAGGTTGTTTATGTCCCATATAGGGTATGTGTGTCCCATATAGGGTGTTTGTGTCCCAAATTGCGTATGACTTTCTCAAAATGATTTTACATAGTTTATAAAGGAAAAAATATTTTTGTTATTATTCCATTATATTTATAAACTATTACACTAACACCCTATATGGGATAAAAACAACCTATTTGGGACAAATTTAAATTAAAGCTATGATAGTGAATTATATTTTCCTCTGAGTATTCCATTATATTTATGAACTATGTAAAATCATTTTGAGAAAGCCACACGCTATTTGGGACACAGACACCCTATATGGGACACAAACACCCTATATGGGACATATACAACCTATTTGGGACAAATTTAAATTAAAGCTAGGATAGTGAATTCTATATTCTTTTGAGTATTCCATTACATTTCGAAACTATTTGAAATCATTATAAGCACTTCACACCCTATACGGGACACAAACACCCTATATGGGACACAAACAACCTATTTGGGACAAATTTAAACTAAAGCTATGATAGTGGATTCTATTTTCTTTTGAGTATTTCCATTATATTTATAAACTATGTAAAATAATTTTGAGAAAGTCATACGCTATTTGGCACACAAACACCCTATATGGGACAAAAACAACCTATTTGGGACAAATTTAAATTAAAGCTATGATAGTAAATTATATTTTCTTTTGAGTATTCCATTATATTTATAAACTTTGTAAAATCATTTTGAGAAAGTCACACGCTATTTGGGACACAAACGCCCTATATGGGACACAAACACCCTATATGGGACATATACAAGCTATTTGGGACAAATTTAAATTAAAGCTAGGATAGTGAATTCTATATTCTTTTGAGTATTCCATTACATTTCGAAACTATTTGAAATCATTATAAGCACTTCACACCCTATACGGGACACAAACACCCTATATGGGAAACAAACAACCTATTTGGGACAAATTTAAATTAAAGCTATGATAGTGGATTCTATTTTCTTTTGAGTATTTCCATTATATTTATAAACTATGTAAAATAATTTTGAGAAAGTCATACGCTATTTGGCACACAAACACCCTATATGGGACAAAAACAACCTATTTGGGACAAATTTAAATTAAAGCTATGATAGTAAATTATATTTTCTTTTGAGTATTCCATTATATTTATAAACTATGTAAAATAATTTTGAGAAAGTCATACGCTATTTGGCACACAAACACCCTATATGGGACAAAAACAACCTATTTGGGACAAATTTAAATTAAAGCTATGATAGTAAATTATATTTTCTTTTGAGTATTCCATTATATTTATAAACTATGTAATATCATTTTGAGAAAGTCATACGCTATTTGGGACACAAACACCCTATATGGGACAAAAACACCCTATATGGGACACAAACAACCTATTTGGGACAAATTTAAATTAAAGTTATGATAGTGGATTCTATTTTCTTTTTGAGTATTTCCATTATAGTTATAAACTATGTAAAATCATTTTGAGAAAGTCATACGCTATTTGGCACAAAAACACCCTATATGGGACAAAAACAACCTATTTGGGACAAATTTAAATTAAAGCTATGATATTGAATTCTATATTCTTTTGAGTATTCCATTACATTTAGAAAATATTTGAAATCATTATACGCAATTCACACCCTATACGGGACACAAACACCCTATTTGGGACAAAAACAACCTATTTGGGACAAATTGAAATTAAAGCTATGGTATTAAATTATATATTCTTTTGAGTATTCCATGAGATTTAGAAATTATTTAAAATCATTTTGAGAAAGTGACACGCTATTTGGGACACAAACACCCTATATGGGACACAAACACCCTATATGGGACATAAACAACCTATTTGGGACAAATTTAAATTAAAGCTATGATATTGAATTCTATATTCTTTTGAGTATTCCATTACATTTAGAAAATATTTGAAATCATTATACGCAATTCTCACCCTATACGGGACACAAACACCCTATTTGGGACAAAAACAACCTATTTGGGACAAATTGAAATTAAAGCTATGGTATTAAATTATATATTCTTTTGAGTATTCCATGAGATTTAGAAATTATTTAAAATCATTTTGAGAAAGTGACACGCTATTTGGGACATAAACACCCTATATGGGACACAAACACCCTATATGGGACACAAACAACCTATTTGGGACAAATTTAAATGAAAGCTATGATAGTGGATTCTATATTCTTTTGAGTATTCCATTACATTTCGAAACTATTTGGAATCATTATAAGTACTTCACACCCTATACGTTACACAAACACCCTATATGGGACACAAACAACCTATTTGAGTCCAATTTAAGACTTATTAACGACTATTTGGGATGAAGTTAAGTCTGGGGGAAGAGGTTGCGATATCACTAATTTGATTGTCATTTAATTATTATTATATGAATGTATTTAGATTTATTATATGTGAATAAATTGCACCACATGAATAAATTGCACAATGAATAAATTTCACAATGAATAAATTGCATAACATGAATAAATTGCACAATATGAATAAATTGCACAACATGAAATGAAATAATGTGACTATGGTGACACTATAGCCTATAATGCATCACAGTCTTACAGGCCATTTGCAAGGCACCCACAGTATATCTTTAACCATAACTAGGGAACATGTATTCCAAATGCAAATATTTAGAATGGGAATTTCCACTGTACATATACCTCAACCAGCTCTTGTCCCAAATACGTTGCTCTGTCCAGTATAGGTTGTTATAATGAGCCCCGGATTCGTAGCTGACACTGGGATTATATATCAGTGGAATTTTCCATTAACCTTTACATTATATAGCCAATAAGGGAGATGCCTAACTTTAGGAATGTTGGTATTGGTCCGATGACGAGGAGTTGGCTCATATGATTATTTGTGTTCGCGCTTTTGAAGACCTTTAGCAGTTTAACCTGCCAAAATTTATATGTCTTTTAGTTAATAAAAACACCTTTAGCATACGACAATATTTTATGCTAATACACAAAACATTAGCCGAAGTCAGCCCATGCGCGATCATTCACCCGATGGATCTACACCCGGGAGGCTGAATTCGGATGCTTAAATTTTATTATTGCAGTGTAAGGTTGCAGTGTAAACTTACTGTATTATTCGATAGATCGTTAATAATTAATTTCTGACAGATATTATTGGCTTTCGGGAAATATTAACAGTTCCTTTAGGACGTGGCGCTCTATCTATTTAAACAGAACTAGGACTTATACTAAACGCAACGATACTGCTTATGATTAAAGTATAAAGCGTATTCTTTAGGAAATACTTTGTTACCAATCACAATCATACACACTATTCTGCCGACCGTCAGTATATTTGATCACACATAAAGAGAGCAGTAATTGACTCATGTAGTGTCTGCTAAATAACATTAGATTCAATACACACCACATTAATATAAATCGCAATTGTTATGTATAGCCGGTCTCTCTAACCTGTAGTGTATCAAGAAAATTGGGAATTTGGGTGATTTATCCGTATTATCCAAAGAGCAATATTTCCATCAACAAATAGGTACAATTAATAACTGACGGTAAATAACAGTACAAACAATATGATTAATGCAGTTAAATTAAGTGAGATAGTGAGTTCGTTCGATTAGTGAGATTAGTTTGGTAACAGTTTATACTTTCGATAATTTAAGCAGTTTTACTAGAGTTTCTAGAGCCGGTGTTTCTGGCTTAGACAGCAATAACAACAAAGTATCAAGTAAAAACAGTAAGACTGAACACTCTCCTTATGATCGGCCGAAAAGCTACACGTCGACAGGAAAAATCGCTCTGATTGGCTCAAGCCAAACAAAGAACCATGCATCCAATGGCTGTTTCCATGTCAGCAACCAGCTGTTAGATGTCGTAATATGAATCATCACGGCTAAGCTGTGAAAGGTAGTTGGTGCATTGCAGGTTTTTTGCCTTACCATGTCCGCCAAAACACGTATATAGCAGAATGACTTTTATGTCCGTTAAAACACCTGTAACGGTACCTTGCGGGCGAGGGGAATATATATACAGTTAGAGAACCTTTTTAGAGTATTCCAGCGCCTGGGGGGAAACTGGATTGCGAAGCAAAAGGGGCCAGTTATATCCCACAGAAGCTTTTACACCGCTCCCAGAAAATGGGATTTGAGTCTATAAATATACAAAAATCACAGTTTCTAATATACGTAAATACTCTAAACAGTTAGTCTTTCTTGCGCGGACGGCGTTTACGCAGTTTTTTAAAGCTAGCAAGAGTCCTTTTCTCTTTGGGGCGAGCCACTTTACGAGGAGGGCTATAACTCCTGGGTGAAGGGTGCAATATGATTGCATCAAAAGGTATGGGATTGCGATCGGTATATCCGCCGGTCGAAGTACCGGGTTGATTGACATCAACGTCCGGGGAGAGGGGTCTAACGGCTTTGAGAGCTCGTTTCAAGACAGCCGCTCTTACGGGTCCTTTACGAGTGGTCTGAACGAGGGCCGTGGGTGGACCATAGGCAGTTAGAAACTTCCTTGGTTTAATGGTTCTTTCCAACTCGCGTTCGCGGGCTCTGTACTCGTAAGGCCGTCGATATACTTCCTGTAACTCAGGGTGTGAGTTGACAAATAAGTCTCCATAGGCCGGATCTTGACGGATAAAGTTTATTAAGTTATACGAATTGATGTCACTCGGATTAATGCTCCTGAGGAATTTGCGTACATATTTGGTTGAAATACATTCTCCAACGCGCTTCAATAGTTCATAACTTGATAGGCGCGATTTCTGCTCGACGGAGGCAAACAAATATGGATGGAACGCATAAACTCCTTCGTAGGCGCGTCCAGGATAATAGCGATGGCGTGAATCACAATGTAAATCAGCGTTCGCTTCCCAAGCTCTGATATAACGTAGTGCAATCATTTCATCTACGCTCTCTAAATCATAGTTAAAGGGACAATCAAAGCTGGCGTGTCCTTTTAATTGACAATGATGGCATTGAGTCATAAATTGGGGGCAGACAGCAAAAATGTGCAAATTATTAAGCCGACAATATGCACAATAGATTTCCATCGACGGTTGCTCGTGGAAATAGGAACAAAGATCGTTGGTGTCCATAGACGTAATATGGTCTCTCGATGCGCATAGCCGACAACGTTGTCTAGAAACATAATTGGCATGGCGATAATCATACGCAGTAAGACACTGGGGACCTCGATACCACTCCAATATGCAGTCGCCATCGCTACTCCGAGACGTGGGGGGCTGAATCTCTTCAGATTCTAAACATATTGGTTCGTCTTCCCAGTCTGTTACGAATAGAATTTTCGTGATCTATTCTCGGTTTATCGTTACGACGCCGCTGGGTATGATATTTAAATAGAACCATTTCCCTTTCGGTGTCTACATCGACCGTATCATGTAAATCGATAGGATGGCCGGTAGTTAAGAAGTCCATATACGTACCATTACGATTCGTATAGCGAGCGGTGAATTTTCTATAGTCCAATTCGCGCGTAAGTTGTTCCTGGGACATCGGCGGTTCGATATAACGACCATCGTCCTCCGTAATAGTCGGATCGGCTTCGCCGCGTATCAAGCTATCCACAAACGCTTGTAAAGGTAGAGTATATCGCTCTCTAATACCAAGGTCATCTTCTATCAATTCCGTCATATCTGCTATCTGAGTTTATCAATATCAATATGAGTTAATATTTTAGGCAAGCGGGCGTCGCTGCCTACTAGGCTTTGCCCACGGACAGTGGGTTTCTCAGCGCCGATGTACCGTTGTCGCGGTGTTTACGCCAACATGTAGCAACAGCACGACAACGATAACCGGCACAAGTCCCACCACTGTCCGTCCCAAAAGCTTGAATCCACTTGAGGTTATCTAGGTAGAGTTAGGGCTACT
>JAUCBJ010000273.1:0-33361 GCA_032718475.1 Nemertoderma westbladi | reverse complement strand
ATTATATCAGTTCGCTGATGGCTCGCCATACGTGTCTCGCCCCACAATATAAAACAGCATTAAGACAGTGCGGTGAACAGTCAGTATGTGTTATAAGAATATCGTGTCATTTGTTAAGTTCGTATGCAATGCGTATGAAATAAGATGTGTTAATAGATTTACGTTCTTATAACTCTAGCCATCAGATGTTCTTTGGGCAATGTCTGAAACGTCTGGACTTATGACTGAATCCAGAATGGTATAGGATTCTCAGAAAAACTGCCGCATTACGACATTTTCTATAGTGCTCTATTGGCATAACAGGGAACGTTGCTCTGATTGGCTAAAAATATGTCCAAACAAAGAAACCTCCACGTACACAAAAGAATCAGCTGACAGATTTCGTCATCTCAGTTTATTTTCTGACAGTCGCGTAGATGAACAATTCTAGGCCTTTTTAGAGTATTCAGCAACGACATTGGGACATCCCCTACAGCCATAATAAACTTAAATGACATAAAAGAACCAACTGCTTATTTGGAGATATTTGGCAATAAATACATATGTAGTACGCATTAACTGAACAGACGTGAAGAAACAATGTTTATTTTCAATGGTTAAGAATAACAGAAGCAGAGGTAAAATAGATTCTACATTATGTTCTGTCAATGCCAGTCAGTCATCTCTCTATATCTTTAACTATTCAATAGTGTGAACTGTGGGTAAGTCGCAAGTGGGCGGCTGGTCGTATTACATATATCATCATAGGCCTACAATAGACTATATGGAGGGTCGCTAAAATTCGCAAAACTTTATATGTAGACTATAGGGGGAGCCAACCCTGCCGACCAATTCGACTCTTCCGACCACCTCTTGGGCCGTGTATAAAGACGACTATTCGACCCAGTAAACTGAGAGTAAGTCGCAAGTGGTCGGCAGTTCGGCTTATATATATCATCATAGGCCTACAATAGGCGACTATTCGACCCAGTAAACTGAGAGTAAGTCGCAAATGGTCGGCTGGTCGGTTTAGATATATCATATACAGGCACAGGGGTCGTCGGAAGAGTCGAATTGGTCGGCAAAGTCGGCTCCACCTATAGTCTACATATAAACGTTTTGCGACTTTTAGCGACCCTCCATATAGTCTATTGTAGGCCTGTGATGATATATGTAAGCCGACCATTCGACCACTACTTGCGACTTACTCTCAGTTCACTGGGTCGAATAAGTCGCCTTTATACATGACCCAAGAGTGGTTGGAACTTGGCCGAACCTACATACTTCATATGTAAACTAGCCGACTTCTAGCGATCCTCCATAAGTCACCTGTGGTCGGCTGGTCGGCTTTCATATATAATAGTTAACACATACACAATAATTCAAATAGACATTAAATATATAATTAATAGTAAATAGTAATAACTGGCCAACTATAACATTTAGTACGTAGTATACCAATTAACAAATACATGATAATGAGGGACAGTAATTAGTGTAGACGCATTGTTATTGGATTCATATAGCCGACCATTGCATTGCGTCGATTTTCCCCTGGAGAGGATACAATTTTTCTTGCGTCGAAAGTCCCCCCCCCCCCCCCCCCCCCCACCCCCTATCTGAAAGAAACAGCTGGCAGATTTCGTCATTTGCAACTCAATACCAAAACAGACACTAGAGGGCATAAGTCTATAAATTCCATAGTGCTATAAAATAATGCTGGCACTTTTAAAGTAGTTAGCGAATTGCACAAAAATGCCACATTTTTGCCGCAAAAGCTTTAAGAGTACTGCAATATATTGCAATACAGCAAACGTCACGCAGTAATAACTGTTTAAACAGGGTTGCAACCGGAAAAGTTGATGACTAACGCTGGATAAATTATATATTAATTTAAATAAATTTTATATTTTTAAGAATGCTGTGCCGGCTTGTCGACAACATTGCGCCGCCACAACTCCCTATCACCCATGACATTTGCTAGATCATCCGCATCTTCAAGGCCAGTGTCCTTTAAGATGCGTCTCAAGAAAGTCATGGGCTGTCCACCATGCTTATTCACTCCATGAGGCTGCCAAAGTACAAGATTATGCACTGGCTGGTCCTCACGGCGAAAGCAATGTCCTGCAAAGCGGAGGCGATTTTGTTCTAGTGTCAAGCTTGGGGAAACCAATGAGACACCTCCAATGTTATATAGTGTCTGGTTGGAGATGTGTGCATTGTACTTGACACAATGAACCCGGCGTAGCATTCTTGTGGATGTGCCATTCAGAGATTTGGTGCCCTCAGCAGTTAGAGCCCAGCATGGACTCCCATAGAGGAGTACTGGAACTACTGCTGCTCTAAATAATCGGACCTTAAGTTTCCGATTAATTCTCGGTGACTTCCAAATCCTGGAAAGCCTATTCAAGGCTGCCCATGCCTTTCCCTTACGTATTCGAAGGTCCTCACCTGACTTCCGGATCCATGATCCCAGGTAACAGAAGTCGTCCACATGCTCAAGCATACCATCCTTTGAGCTTATGCTCATCCGATGAGAGACTTGCTGAGAACTTTCAAAGTTAACTGTCAAAATGTTGGTCTTTCTGGAGTTAATAAAAAGACCAACACTAGAAGCAGCATGTTCTAATGAGCTGAGGAGCCATTGGGCTCCCTCTAGTGATTCTGAGAGTACTCCTAAGTCATCAGCAAAGTCTAGATCAGTTAGGTACTTGGCAGGATTTCCTCGACTTCTGGAGCCAGTAGGTGGAGTTATCATCACCCCATCATCATTATGATGATCTAAGGACATGCGTAGAACATAGTCAACCACAATAATGAACAAGAATGGTGCAAGTGTGTCTCCCTGGAGGACGCCCCATAACACTTCAAATGGTTCTGTGTCACCATCAACAGTAGACACAAATGTTGTCGAACCATCGTATACTGATCTGATTGCTGCAATAATTTCATCAGGAATCCCATATAATGAAAGTATGCTGAACATACGTGAGCGGGAGACTGAATCAAAGGCCTTGAAGAAGTCAACAAAGATAACAGCCAGATGCCTGTCTTTCTTTTTTGATAACTCTTCAATTATCCTTCTAAGTGCCAAAATGGGCTCCATGGTCCCACGACCTTTACGGAACCCATTCTGATTTCCACGGAGCAGTCTCTCAATAGGATCCCTGATGCGATTTAATAGAATTCTATTGTATAGCTTTGCAGCAATCGAGATCAATGAGATTCCCCGAAAAGAACCATAGAGTGTTAGGTTGCCCTTCTTGGGAACTGGCACCAACTTATTTGTTTTCATTTCTTGTGGGACTCTTGTTGTTCGGTACATGTCTACTATGATGGGATAGATGAGCTTTAAACACTCAGGTATTTTAAAGACCTCAGGGGGAACACCATCTACTCCAATGGCACGATTGGTCTTAATGCTCTTTGCAGCAGCCTTCACTTCTGCAAAGGACATATCGCCAATGGGAATATCTGGGAGTACAGACTCAGACACTTTTATTTCTATAAAGTTATCAGGCAATACCCTGTCATTATGGAAGCTTTTCAAAGTGGGCCTTCCAACCATTGAGGCGATCGGCTGGTGATTCAGCCTAAACCTTGGTGGTTGGTTGGCTTTTCCGCCCAGTAAGCAAGTTAATCGATTTCCATGATTTCCTGGGATGATTGCCTGCTGTCGTCAGCATCATTGATGGCATCAACCTGTTGGTTTATTAGCCCCTGTAGATTAACAGAGTACTGCTTGTTCAGGGACCTAGATGCAGCCTTTACTATATTCTTGGCCACTGTAGTATGTTTGAGTCGGGACTCTTTCTGCGCCTTATATAGGTCATTTCGGCACTTCTGGAGTTTGTTGTCTGTCCAGGGGGCCCTTTTCCTGTTTCAAGGGTATACAGGAACTGTTTCTGCAGCTGCTAACTTAACTGCTTCTGTGAAGGCAGTATAGCCCTCAGAGTGATCTGCCGCCTCAGATGCAAGAACCTCATACCTGTTGCTCATCTGCATCGTGAAGCTGGATCTCACACTTGGCTGTTGCAACAGAGAGGACCAGTCATGCCGCGGCAAGGCAGATTTAGTTGTTCTGCTAGCAAGCAGACTAAGTCTTACCTTGGCCACAATAAGAAGGTGATTACTGGAGAAGGGTCGAAGTGTAAATGCATTGCAGTCTTGTATAGAGCTCCTGTACTTCCTACGAAATTGAATATGGTCTATCTGGGACTTGTGACCACTGGGTCCACTATGAGTCCATAGCTTTCCAGTTCGCTTCTTGATCTGGGTTCCAGCCGAAATCAATCTATTTCCAGAGATAAAATCCTGGGGATGGACGGAATTTCGGTTGACACTATTGCTATAGACCCAGGGCGATGAAGGTGATTGATGCAGACTTGCATTAAAGTCTCCCAGGTATATTAAGAATGCATGATGATCCACTCCATCAGTAGCTGCTTGTAGATTGTGGTAAAAATTGTCCACCTCCTCTACAGGGGCAACACTAGTTGGAGAGTAGCACACGTTAGGAAACTTCTTAGCCAGTCTTCCAGAACATGAGAAGTGGCAACGGATGATGCGGTTAGAGATTAGGTCTATTTTGTCCAATGCTGCATGTGCAGTTGGATGCATCAATAGACCAATACCACCATTGCCACTATCATCTGCTGACGCAAGGGCGAGTCGCCAACCGCCCCCCATGTCCTTAATCAGAACCTCATCAGTCTGTCCAGTCTGCATTCGGTGCTCTTGAACACCCACTGCGCTAAGAGATAGCTTATCTACCAAGGCAGTCAGCTCACTTTGTCTCATTGGGGACCCGAGTGTTAGGGTGTTTACTGAGGCTAGTCTAGTGACTTGCCGCAGATTTACCAATGGCTTAGTTGATCGGGGGTGGAACATGAGAGTAGCCTCCAACTCCAGAATCCCTCTCCCCCTCACTATCTGGCCTCCCTGGTGACCCAGGGTTTGGGCCAGAAAGGTCATCAGGAAAGGGACTCAAAGAATTGTTGGCTTCTCTCTCTCCAGTAGGGGGTGAGACAGGCAGCCGGTCAGGAGATAACTGACGCCTTTGAGGCCGATTGTGTCCGGTAA
This sequence comes from Nemertoderma westbladi, assembly GCA_032718475.1. Lineage (NCBI taxonomy): Eukaryota > Metazoa > Xenacoelomorpha > Nemertodermatida > Nemertodermatidae > Nemertoderma > Nemertoderma westbladi. The sequence goes on along the minus strand of JAUCBJ010000273.1, from coordinate 28,300 downwards.
TTCCACTGGCCTCTAGTGGCCGGACCTCCGCATTACTAATGTAATCCATAGTGGGGGTTGGGGGGTGCTTTTTTGCCGAGTCAGCTCTCGGGGCAAATACCACACCCTGGTTTGCCGTTCCACAGGGTGGGTGTCGCAGTGGAGTCAGATATGAGGCCCATCACCCATATCTAGCCTGGCGGACATGACCCACCATTGTCTGTGCAGCTCATCTGCTGGGTCATGCCCTGAACCCCTGCTGCCAGGTGCAGCAAAAGTAATGCAGTAGTAACTGTTTAAACAGGGCTGCAAATCTGATGACTAACGCTGGATAAATTATATATTTTTTAAATTGTGATTAAATCACAAATATTGAAAAGTAAGATAGATTTAAAGAATTGCCTATGAAATTTTTATACTTTTGTATTGGACTCAAAATTTTTGCATGCAAGCTCTGAATTAAATCCTCTTTCGAATGATATATTACACTAAGGTGTATCTCTGGCAGTTTTGGCTGGCCAGATGGAGGCAATCATTATGGAACACCCGGGACTATATACTTTACAGAAAACATGGTTACATTTATCAGTATAGGATAGGATGTGAAAATGTGTATAATAATATATATAATATAATACCATCATCAAATGTGAAAATGAGTGACTACAGTATAATAAAATTGAGTGACTACAGTTTAATAATTATGCAACAATAATAAGTTATTGTATCACCATTTACTATTATATAAGACAAACTGAACACCATCTTATGTAATATATGTAACTTTGTTAATACAATTTTTGATGTCATAAAAGATATGGAACCATAAGATTATATTAATTCGACCACCAACAAATAACATCTATTTTTATGTAGATTTGCCACTATATCCATCTAGTTCCCAGTTGCAAACAAACCTGACAGAATAAAAAAAATAATAAACATAATTAATATGATTGGTTAAATAATTTTTCTGCTAAATAAAGATAAATATGATTTGAGTAAGTATGATATACAATAGGAATTTTGTCAAAAAGCGAAAGAAACAAAGTCAAATATTATTCTTTTTAAAGGCGGATTGAAATTGATTGACTTACACTAAATTACCTAAAAAATGCAGACTTTCTGTGAACTGTGAGTAAATTCTGATCAATCTACACTATTTATCGCATCATCACTGTTACCTTTTTATTCAAAGAAAGTTTCAGGCCTACAACTTCATTTACAATTAATATAGCCCACAATATGTATCCAATAAATCAATGTTAAATGCGGTATCATTTGTCAGTATTCGAGAGCAATTTTTCTGCAAGGGCAGCAGAAAAGATTTGAGTAATATAATTGTATACATTTTTTTTACACCTTTACACAAGGTAAATTAATAAAGATACCGAATAGCACAATAATGATATTTTATAAATAAATTATAACCGCTTAATATTATTATTATTAGTTATGGTAGGTAGCGTAGCTGTACAATGTAGTACTGTTCGTCAGGCGATGTGAGCCAAATGCAGACTGGACAGGTTCTGATTAAGGACATGGGGGGCGATTGGCGACTCGCCCTCGCGTCAGCAGATGGTAGTGGGGATGGTGAAATTGGTCTATTGATGAATTGGGCAAAATAGACCAAATCTCTAACTGTATCATCCGTTGCCATTTCTCATGTTCTGGAGACTGGCTAAGAAGTTTCCTAAGGTAGTTCTGATTGTGTGCTACTCTCCAACTAGTGTTGCCCCTGTAGAGGAGGTGGAAAATGTCTACCACAATCTATAAGCAGCTACTGATGGAGTGGATCAGCATGCATTCTTAACATTCCTGGGAAACTTCAATGCATGTTTGTGCCACCCTGGGTTTGTGTTCCACCCTGGCCACCCTCGATAGTGTTAAAAGAAATACCGCCCATCTTCAGGATTTCAGCTCTAAAAATTGATTGTTTTCGGCTGGAACCCAGTTTAACCTTCTATTTCCCAACCATCTTTAATAAATCTGAGCAAATTCGTTGAAATTTTTGAAACCGTTTCAATTTCAAACCGTTTTATTTAGTAAACAACTTAGGGAGAGGCTTTGGTTGAAATTATATTTTACTATTAAGAACCAGGTCAGTCCCATTTGGGAAAACTGTGCTCCCTTAGATCTATTTTCCGGTCCTGAGCCGAACCAACACGCTCTATTGCGCTCCATTATATCTATTCTCGCGACCGGATCCCAGCCAACACGCTCTACTGTGCTCCATTAGATCTATTCTCACGTCCTGAACCGAGCCAACTCACCCTACTGTGTTACATTAGATCTATTCTCACGCCCCGAGCCCAGCCAACACGCCCTATTGCGCTCCATTATATCTATTATCACGCCCCGAGCCCAGCCAACACACCCTATTGCGCTCCATTATATCTATTCTCGCGCCCCGAGTCCAGCCAACACGCCCTACTGCACTCCATTAGATATATTTTCGCGTCTTGGGCCGATCCAACATGCCTTACAGCGCGCTCCATTGGATCTATTTTCGAGCCCTGAACTGATCCAACACGCCCCACTTCGCTCCATTAGATCTATTCTCACGTCCTGAACCGAGCCAACTCACCCTACTGTGTTGCATTAGATCTATTCTCGTGCCCTGAGCCGATCCAACATACCCTACTGCGCTCCATTAGATCTATTCTTGCATCCTGAGCTGATCCAACATACCCTACTGCGCTCCATTAGACCTATTCTTGTATCCCGAGCCGATCCAACACGCCCTACTGCGCTCCATTAGATCTATTTACGAGCCCCGAACCGATCCAACATGCCCTATCAATTAGATAAATTCTTTCATCCCAAGCCGATCCAAAATACCCTACTGCGCTCCATTAGATCTATTCTATGGCGTCCTGAGTGTTCCAACATACCTTACAGCACTCGATTAGATCTATTCTTGCGTCCTGAGCCGATCCAACATACAATACTGCGCTCCATTAGATATTTTTTCGAGTCCAGAACCGAGCCAACACGCCTACTGCGCTCAATTAGACCTATTCTTGCATCCCGAGCCGATCCAACACGCCCTACTGCGCACCATTAGATATAATCTATGGCGTCCTGAACAGATCCAACATCCCCTACTGCGCTCCATTAGATCTATTCTCGCGTCCTGAGTGTTCCAACATACCTTACTGCGCTCCATTAGAACTATTCTTGCATCCCGAGCCGATCCAACACGCCCCACTGCGCTCCATTAGATATATTTTCCAGTCCAGAACCGAGCCAACACGTCCTACTGAGCTCCATTAGTTACAATTACGTGTCCAGATGCGAGCAAACACGCCCTACTGCGCTCAATCAGACCTATTCTCGCGTCCCGAGCCAAGCATATACACCAAAAATTGTTCCCAAATGGGACAAAAAATTGCATAATAAGGTATATTTCAGCTATACATATTCCATTCGTCCTACCTACATCAATAGTCAAACAGTATTTGGTTCAATTTTACTATTTATTACTTTGCAGCAGAAAAACCTTCCCATATAATGTTCCCAAATGGGACAATAGCTGGTCGTACGTAATTTTAAATGATTTATTTTACGCCAGCCGGTTTAGGCCCTGCCTGTCTATCTGCCATCCCTGGTTCTGACGGCACTGCCAACTACCAAATAGAAGTATAGGTCTGTCTGTGTTGTACCGATCTATACTCATTCGTGTAATTGATCAATATAGTTAACCCGCTTCACTCACCACATTGTTCTTTATGCTGTTGCTCCACTTCTGGCGTGGTGTCACCGTGTGCTTCGTTTCCCACTCCTCGCCATCTACTACAACAACAGATCCATCCACTCAGCCCTCCTTACGTTACAGACTTACGCTACCTACTTACCATTATCATGGCGTTTAATGGCTCACTGAAACCCCGCGCAAGGTGGCTCCACTCAATAAATCTGAGACGATCAACTCCTTTGAGGTTTGGCACCACAACATAACTTATTCGCTTGCGCTCCAACCTCAATTTACGCAGTTTACGGTCCAGGGCACAACCTGGTTGCGCCATACCCGCGCTATACCCTTCCGCGGTTTTGCCAACGACCCGGACACTGTGGCCCCAGCCGACCGCCGTACTGCCCTTCAAAAGACCACGGCTCTAGATCTTATGCTCGGTCAGATCGCCAATTACGCCCCCGTTATCGCACGTAACTCGATCATTCGAGACTCCACGTCCTTGCCCTGCATATGGCAGGCCATACGCCTCCATTACGGCTTCCAAGCGACTGGAGCTCATTTCCTCACCTTCTCTGATATCTCTCTCCTTCACGAGGAGCGCACTGAAGACCTCTTCCAGCGTTTATCGGCTTTCGTGGACGAGAATTTACTCCAACGGGACGGTGGAATTTCCCACCACGGGATTCTCCCTGATGACGACGAGGAGCTGTCCCCCTCTCTCGAGAACTTCGTTGTACTCATATGGCTCCGCCTTATCCACCCGGACCTCCCTCGATTGGTTCAACAACGGTATGGCATGGAGCTCCGGTCCCGTACGCTGGCCAGTATCAAACCCGAGATCTCCCAGGCTCTGTCTTCTCTTCTCGACGAGCTCCACACTGCCGCGGAAGTGCGTACCTTCCGTGCCCAGACGCGTCGGACCCCACCTACATCCTCAGGTCTCGGTCCGAGTTCCACTGGCCGCGGACTTTCCTGTTCCATTCGCCGGTGTCCCCTATGCTCCCAGACTAAACGCACTCCCACCAACCACTTTCTCAGAGCATGCCCATTCCTTCCCCCTGCTGACAAGCGTTTTATCTCACGTGCCCATCTCGTCTACGTCGATGGCGACAATGACAATGACGCTTTCTATGAACAACCGGATAACGATAACGACTCCGTCGCCAGTCCACCTCCCGATCCGACGGTTAATATCGTCGCTGTACGCCCGAGTCCCACCTTTACAGCGCGTTATAAAGGTAAACCCATCCAGGTTCACCTCGATTGCGGGGCCGAATCCGACCTCATTTTACACGATGCTGCACTCCGACTCGGCGTTCCGATCTCGCGTGGCTCCCGCCAGATCCTGATCGGGGCCGATGGTTCCCCTGTTTCAGGTGTAGTTGCGGAGAGTTCCTTCTCCCTCACCCATAACGACCTCCAGTTTAGCTTCCGTGGACTCGTTGTCGACAGCCTCAACATTCCACTACTCGCTGGCATTCTGTTCCTATCCACCAATGATATTGGTATCCGTCCGGCCCAGTCGCTGATTACCTTCGCGGATGGCAGTTCCATCCGGTACCCCCTGGCAGGTCATCCCCGACCCACTATCCGTCGGACGACGACCCAGATTCGGCGCGCCCCCATACGATCGTCCATTCTTCTCCCCGGCGACACCCTCACATTACAGCTTCCAGCCCATCTCTCGGATTCCGACTCTCTCCTTGAGACACCCCATGTGATTAACCAACGGTCGCACGTAATTCCCCCCAAGCCTTGGTTCCCCCCCATGCAGCTCCAACCCGCAGCCGGTTCCATTACCATTCCAAACTCTGCTCCCTACCCTATCTTCATTCAATGGAACTCCCACGTCTGCTCCGCCCTACCCACTGCAGCTACCCCCATGAAACAACTTGAACGGTCCTAACCCTGTCCCGAAATCCGCTCTGCTTCCGTTGTCTCCCATGACCCTCCACCTATAAAGGCAGTCCAGATCGACCCACAGGGCATCCTCTCTTACCGTGAGCGTGCTGCCTTCCACGATCTACTCGAGGAATTTTCTGACGTCTTTGATCCCACGTACCCCGGATACAATGGGTCTGCCGGCCCATTCGAAGCTGTCGTCAACGTGACCCCTACATTGCCAAGTCAACATAAGGGTCGTGTACCGCAATACTCCCGTGACCGACTCGTTGAACTGCAGGAGAAGTTTGACTCTCTCGAGCGTCTTGGTGTCTTCATTCGCCCAGAACTAGCTGGTGTCACCATAGAGTACTTGAACCCAAGCTTCCTTGTCGCTAAACCCAATGGAGGAACTCGGCTCGTTACGGCGTTCACAGAGATCGCCCAGTATTGTAAGCCCCAACCCGCACTCCTCCCAGATGTCAAATCCACCATTCGAGCCCTGGGTCGGTTCAAGTTCCTCGTTAAGGCAGACCTCACAAGCGCCTTTTACAAATCTCACTCCATCGCAACTCCATGCGTTTCTGCAGCGTATCCACACCATTTCGTGGTGTCCGTGTCTACCGCCGCTGTGCCATGGGCATGCCCGGCAGCGAAACGGCTCTCGAGGAGTTGATGTCTTGCGTCCTCGGCGATCTCCTCATCCAGGTATCCGTCGTCAAACTCGCCGATGATATCTACTGTGGTGGCGATACCATCCCCGAACTCCTTCTCAATTTCGCCGCCCTCCTCCGCACCCTACACCTTGCCGGGTTGCGTTTGTCCCCAAAGAAAACCATCATTTGCCCCCAAACTACCACCATCCTTGGTTGGGTATGGTCTAGCGGTTCCTTATCTGCTTCCCCACATATCACAGCCGCCTTATCCCACTGTCCTACACCATCCACCGTCCGCGACCTACGGTCGTTCCTCGATTCCTACAAGGTTCTCTCCCGCGTACTCCCCCGGTGTTCTGCCCTTATCTCTCCGCTCGAAGCCCTCCTTACCCCCAAGGCCGGCAACCGTGTTGCTTGGACTCCCGATCTCGAGTCTACATTTCGACGATCCCAAGCCGCCCTATAATCCTGCTGGTCAGTAATGATCCCGCGTCCTACTGAACTCTTCCTTGTCACCGACGCCGCCTCGTCCGTCGAAGGTCTAGGTGCAGTCCTCTACGCGAAACGTTCCAAAGAATTACTCCTCGCCGGGTTTTATTCCTGCAAGCTCAAGGCCCACCAACATACATGGCTTCTTTGCGAGTTGGAGGCACTCGCTATAGAGGCCTCCATTCAACATTTCCTCCCATATCTTATCGCCTCTTCACGCCAACCACACGTTCTCACAGACAGTAAACCCTGTGTCGAAGCATTCAAAAAGTTGTCCCGCGGCGCATATTCGACTAGCCCACGTTTATCGACGTTCCTTGCCAGCGCCAGCCAGGCCCATGTCACAGTATCCCACATTAAGGGTTCTACCAACCTCCCGGCAGACTTCCAAAGCCGCAATGTTCGGCCGTGCTCTCTACAGTCATGCCAGGTGTGCGCGTTTGTCGCCTCCGCGATAGAGTCGCCTATTGTCCGTCTCGTTGCAAAGTCAAACACCCCCTCCTCCTTACCATACGACAACCATTCCCCAATGTCCCTCGTTAACACTGTCACTACCCCCCTCCCGAATTGCTTTATCGCTTCCGATAGCCCAAATCCCCGTCCCCTTTATGCCAGTCGTCCTGCGTTGCTCGCCACACAACGCGAGTGCCCCGACCTAATTCGTGTTGCCAAAAACCTCGCTTCCGGCACCCGTCCATTCAGATGCGATACACATAGCCATGATATCAAGCGTTACCTGGGTGTATGTTCTCTGTTATCCTCTGGCCTTGTCGTAGTCTACCGACAGCGTCCCTTCACGTCACCCTATGACGTCATCATCGTTCCCCGCTCTGCCCTTATTGGCTTACTAACCTCACTACACATAGAACTCCAACACCCTTCGCGTTCCCAGCTGCGTACCACCTTTTCCCGATATTTCTACGCCCTGGTCCTCGACCGCGCTCTCAATGAGATTACTGTGCAATGTCACCAGTGCGTCGCCCTCTCAACTGCCCCCAAGCGTACCGTGCCCCAGTCATCCATTGATCCGCCCCCCATCATCGGCCAATCATTCGCTGCCGACGTCCTGCGCTGCCATTCCCAACGTATCCTCCTGTTACGGGAAACGGTATCATCGTACTCAAATGCCGTTATACTTCCGGATGAACAGAGCGATACCCTACGTGATGCCTTAATCACCCTTGCCTTTGGCATGTGCCCCCTTAGTGGCCCCCCGGCTATCATCCGCACCGACCCAGCCCCAGGGTTCCAAGCCCTCGCCAACGACCCAATCCTCCTATCCCACCACCTCCTCCTTGAGATCGGATCCCGCAAGAATGTAAACAAAAACCCGAACACGCTATCGGCAAACTACTCACCAAGCTCCTCCGACTCTGTCCCACTGGCGGCCCATTCTCATCCACATCTCTCGCAATCGCTGTTGCAAACCTTAACTCTCGTCTACGCTCCCCTGGCCTATCCGCCCATGAGATATTATTCCAGCGGGACCAATACACGGGCGAACAGATTCCTCTCGTCGATACCGAGCTCATAGCCTCCCAACATGAGCGACGCCTAGCCAACCATACCTCTAAGACACACCACTCTACGGTACTCCCAGGATTTACCTCCCTCAAGGTGGGCGACCTCGTCCATTTATATGCCGATTCCCCCCGTGCCGGCGCTCGTCCACGATATATCGTCAGCGCTATCGATGACACGTGGTGTTCCATTCGTAAATTCGCGGGCAGCCAGTTCCGCGCTCACGCATACCACGTCCGCCAGGCTGATTGTTTCCTTGTACCTCGTCTCCAACCGCCATCCACGTCATACACTGAGGATTCTGATTCTGAGGCTGATGAGTGTTCCACACTCCACGCTCATGCTACACCCGGCATGGCACCCCCTGTCGCATTCCAACCAGCCCTAGAGTCCACACCACAGTTAGACGACGTCCCTGAGCAGCCATTGCACATTGCTGCTCCATCTGACCCACCCAACACCCGTCCTCGTAGAGAACGCCGCCCTCCACAATACTACGGGTTTCCCTGATGCTCCTCCCACATTCCCGGACAGTTGCACCTTGTCACATGACTCGCCCTAACGCAGCCTGTCTCCAGTTCCATTCACAGTTCCGAATTCGTTCTACTTACATACATCCTACCCGACTTATGATGGACTCCCAATTCTAAACTAGCTTTCGCCCTACCATTAGGTTGTTTCGTTGTACCCCACCATAGTTTTGGTCATGCTTTAGGTGTTGTCATAAATTCAAATTTATATTTTTAGCGCAATCATTTTTGAGTAATGTTTTACCGTGTAAAATTTACTACTGATTCAGTTGACCTTAATAACCCCTGTAGCTCAGGTGGCAGAGCGCCCGAACTGCAACCTGTCGGTCTTGAGTTCGATCCTTAGGAAAGCCAACTGTACTAAAGTTTTGTACTAAAGTTTTTGTTAGCAATCTCATAACACCCTATCTATCTTAGTTATGCGCTTACATATTATTTACGCTAGTTTAATTGCTTCGTTTGTATTTTTGAATTTGTTTTCGTTTGTTAAGTACGAGTCCTTTCCTAATTACGTAATATTCGTTACGAACCGATATTTTGTTTTGTGTACCGAACAGGAGAAATACCCAGAGGTAAAAAGACGAAAGAAATTGCGCCAGCCGGTTTAGGCCCTGCCCGTCTATCTGCCATCCCTGGTTCTGACGGCACTGCCAACTACCAGATAGAAGTATAGGTCTGTCTGTGTAGTACCGATCTATACTCATTCGTGTAATTGATCAATATAGTTAACCCACTTCACTCACCACATTGGTCTTTACGCTGTTGCTGTTTTTTTTTTCGAATAATAATGCTATTATTTAAAAACCGAATTTTAATGTCGCCACTGGTTTGGAATATCAAATTTGTAACGTTTTTGACCAATATTGTTTGCATGTCCCAAAAATCGAAAAAAATGAGAATTAGCATAATTTGGCAAGCCAAAAGACCAAATTAAAGTTTGAAAACACTGGGAGTTGAAAATTAAAAACAATATTCCACTCTTCATAAACATATTAACATTAAAAAAGTAATATAAGCCTAAATTAAATTTACTCCAATTGAATTTAAAAAAAACTGCTCCCAATTGGGAACACTGGGAGATAGAAGGTTAAGAAGCGAATGGAAAATGGAAAGCTATGAACTCATAGTTGTTAGCGGATCCTTTCGCTACACGCCACCTACCGAGACAGATTCACTTATCTATACTAATCTATATTGTACTGCTCTTTTGTAGTTTGAATCCTATTTGGCCCTGACGATACCCCAATGAGGAGAAATATATTGACCGTTAATTTATAACAACATTTTAAACTGGGCGATAAACCTCCTGCACCACCCCCCAACAATTATGGATCACAAGGAGAGATATCAGGCTACAAGCCATCTCAGGGAAAGCTAGCATGTGCGCACAGAGAATAGGGAGTGCCAAGGGAAAAAGTAGCCAATGGTGGGGCAGAAAGCCATTGTGATTGGAACGCATCCATTGGCTAAGCCAAAGTAGATATGAGTTTATTGTGTGTATTCATATATAGATTTATTTATTTACACATTATGTAAAAACAATAACAAAATAATACACCAAAAAAATGTACAGGTATAAATGTATTGTCCAACATAACATATCGGATTACCCCTAAAGCTTTGCAGCTTATTTCCAAGGGGGTCCTTTATGTTACTTGGTTACAAATACAATATTACACTACACTAACCTAAAACCAATATAAAACGTAATTACACTATGTACATGTACAACTTTACCGAGAGCGTGATAATGTCCGACTCAACGATAAAGATGTAATGTACAGAACAATTTATTATAAAACGTAATTACAGTATAAATAGCAAATAATTACTAAACTAATAACTTACTGTAGGACTATTGTACCTATTTTTACATTGCACACGGAGGTGAGATTTAACTGCAGATTTAAAAGAACGTTGATTATCTAGGTTTTTATTTCATTAGGCAGAGCGTTCCAATTTTTAATGCCGTTAAAAAGAAAGTATCAGATTCAAAGGATTTACAAATCGGGAGGTAGAAGTTTGAAGCACTAGCTCTGGTACTGTAAGAGTGTGTATCGCGTACTCTGTTGAATTTTTGTTTTAGGTAATTGGGACATTTACCATTATACACTTTATGCACATGGTTAAGGCGTAGCTGCTTAACTCTAATATCTAAGTTAAGTAGTCCAGATTCAGAAAAGTCATCTGGAGTTAGGTGGTGCCTAGGTTTGTAGTCTTTAATAAATCGTACTACTTTATTCTGAGCTACTTGTAATTTACATTTAAGCTGTTTGGTTAAGCCTTCATACCAAGAAGTGCACGCATAGTCCATGTGACACTGTATTAAAGAAGGGCAAAGTAACTTGCGGGAGTCGGTATTTAAACTATTTTTATTTCTGTATAGAAACCTAAGCCTACTGTTAACTTTCGAGAAAATATTTTTCACTGTACTATCTCCTGATAAGCAGTTATCCAATGTGGCGCCTAAATATTTAACTTCCTTTTTATTTTCAATCTTATGTCCATTACTAGTGACTTCAAACTTAGTTACCTTCTTTAACTTTCTTTTGGAACCAAACAAAATACTTTCAGTCTTACCGTAGTGAATGGATAGCTTATTATCAACCAACCACTCATTACAGGATTCGAGAACTGCACTTAACTTTTGGGAAATATGGATAGGATCTTTATGAGAGAAAATAAGAGCACTGTCGTCGGCATATAAAATGAGTTTAAAATCGGGACCTATACTACTTATCATATCATTTACATAGCATACAAAAAGCAGAGGACCTAAAATATACTACCTTGCGGTACACCACAGGTAATCTCTTGTACAGTAGACTGCGATTTGCTAATGACTACAGTTTGACCTCTGTCTGACAGGTAGGACTTGAACCAGTCTATAGAACCTACACCCATCAGGCCTAACTTACCAAACATAATTTCGTGATCTACAGTATCGAAAGCCTTTTGTAGGTCCAACATTACCATACCAGTATATAAACCCTTTGCATTATTACATCTAATTGTATCAGTTAAGCTAATAAGGCAGGTGTCTGTAGAATATGATTTACGAAAACCGGACTGAAGTTCATAGATCAGATTATTAGCCTACTAAGATGTGCTTCCAGCTGTAGAAAAACAACGTTCTAGAATTTTAGATACAATACTTAAGATACTAACAGGTCTGTAATTACAGGGTTCTACTTTACTATTCTTTTTATACAGAGGAACAACCTTAGCTAATTTCAGTTCGTCTGGTACTACATTATCTACGATAGAGTAATTAATAATGAAAGTAATAGGCACTTTAAGTACTTCAGCACCTTCCTTAAGAAAACGGGCAGGTATTAGGTCTAGACCGGTACTTTTTGAGGCTGATAAGCTAAGTAGATTTTGAAAAACGAAATCCTCAGAAACGGGTTTTAAAAATAACTTTTCTGAATTTTGTAACTTTTCTAAATAAAAATTATTTAGAGTTTCGGACTCTATACTATATTTATTACTTGATAACGGTAACTTCTTAACTAAATTAGAGGCAACATTAGTAAAATAATTATTAAATAAATTACTAACTAGAGAGTATGATCATGAATCAGCTCACCGTTATCTTGCAGAACAATATTCGATTTAGATTTAAGGTTTTTATAACCTAAATATTTATTCTCACTTACAGTATTTTGTTGTACAAATATTCAGATTTCGCTTTTTTTATTTCCCGTTGGGCAAGGTTTCTATATTTGCAGTAATTATTATAATCAGCTAAAACACGGTATTTCCTAAATTTATACAAATAGTTATCTCTTTCTCTGATATTACTAAGAATACCCGAGGTCATCCAGTGCTCAGTGCGTTGTTTAAGACTAATTTCTTTAATTGGTGCTACAGTATTAAGTGCCTTTAGAAATATATCTTTAAAAACAGTGTAAGCAAGGTTAATGTCAGCGGCCTTTAAACAGGGCTCCCAGTCAGAATTAACTAACAAACTTAAAAAGCGTTCCTTGCTGTAATTTTTCATAGACCTTGGGAAGCATAGATCGTGCATTTAAATGCAAAAAATGCAGACCTTTTTTCTTAAAAAATGTAAAAGTTTCACTCTCAGTATCACTTGGAGTTTGCAGAGGCGATGTGAGGAATGAATCGTTGGTTTCTGATTCTAAAATAGTATCATGAAAGGGAAGTTCGGTAAAAATACAGCTATTGCAGAGAAAACATGGCTCAAGATTGTTTTCTGGTGGAGAATAAATTACTGCTTTTCCTACGGTAACATTTTAAATGTACAAATGTGTCACAACTCTCGCATTGGGCGATTTTACTCCGAGAGTTTGTTCCTCGTTGACAGACGGGACAGTTGATCTTCGGGGCCCGCGTCCTGCTGGGTCCTGGGTTGGTCTCAATATCCCCAGCCAGAAACAGAAGACAGAGTTTGCCGATTAGGCCTCTAGTTTGTGGAGAGGAGACCCAAGATCTTCTTCCCCGACAAGAGCAGTAGAGGCTAAATCCACTCGTCGCCCACATTTCCGTCGATTCGGCGCCGCAGTTCGAAACGGTAGCGACAGGGTGTTCCGCAAACCAGTCCAATACGGGTATTGGGTGGGTTGCAGGGTTCCCCCGCGGATCGGATGGTTTTGCCACAACGAAACGGCCCAGAATGATGACAACTGTGGAGATTAAGAGCGGTGACATTGTGCTGTCTGGCTGTAGTCTGACTCAAAAGATAAAAACTGGATAGGCCTAGTATATATATATTATTCTTTATTCCAGAATATTAATTCCATAAAATATAGACCGGTAATAATTAGCACAACGATATTGTTATTATTATATACTTAATTTGCACTGTAATAGACTAGGAAAAATTTGTGAATCAGTTCTAGAATGACGGATATACACAAGAATATCATTGTTTGACATATCAATCCTTCTAAATAAGCTAATGATTGAAAATCTACGTATATGATGAAATCCATTAATACCCAGACTAACTAGCATATTACTCGCACTATAGCTATTATCGTATTTAAAACCAAATAAACGACGCACTGTGGTATTATATGCCACCCTAAGTCGATCAAGAGTTGATTTAGAAAAATATGTGTCAGCCCATAAGGAATTACAGTAAATTCCACTGCAAAAGCTGATAAACAGCTGTTTCTTTACACTGTGACTGCACATACTGAAATTCCTAAGAAGTGTGTTAGCGCGAGCATAAAAACATCTGATCTGGTTACGGATATCGATGTCATCAGCAAAGTCACTACTAATATAATGGCCTAAATATTTATATTTATTAACTATTTCTAGAGCAACATTATTAAGCTTAATTTGTACACTAGAAACAAAATTGCGAGTACTACAATGAAAGTAAACACACTTAGATTTTTTCGTATTGAAAGTTAGATTATTGCAGTTGGCATAGGATGCACACAGATTAATTAATTTTTGCAGAGCAGTAGGTGATGTCGAAATAAGGCAAATATCGTCGGCATAAAAGAAGTGATTAATGCAGACGTGATGAAGTCTAGATCCTATACCAGTATTAGTTAGCTGCGTACTAAGATTATTGGAACATTAAAGAAATAGGGTCTCAGAATTCCACCTTGTCTTACACCATTTGTACAGTTAAATGGAGCAGATAGGTATCCATCCCATAGAACCCTAACAGTTTGATTCACGTACCAAAAACAAATAATTCTCAAAATATATGGTGGTACACATCTATCAAAAAGTTTATCAAATAATTTAGAATACGATACAGTATCGAATGCCTTTGAGGCATCTAAGAATGATATGTATACATTAGAACCATTACGTAAATAGTAGTTAATGAGTTCCTTAATTGAATACACACATAATTCCGTACCTAAGTGTCGTTTATAACCAAACTGATTGTCATTAGTTACCAGCATATCACGAATGCGTTCTAGAATAATAATTTCAAAAAGTTTGCCCATGATAGAGGACAATGCTATTGGGCGATAGTTAGTGCGGTCAGTTACCAGGCCACTACTATCTTTAATTACAGGCACAAGATTAGATTCTATAATAGACAAGGGTAAAAAACCGTGAATAAAATAGCATGAATATAACAAACTTATAAAAATATGTAATCTACGTGGAGCATACAATATATTTTCAGAAAATAATGAATCAGGACCTGATGCCTTATTGCATGATAAATGAGAAATGGCACTTAAGACTTCACGTGGGGAAACGAGCATTTCTAAACTAAAGACAATATTAGTGGTTGCTGATTTGACCTTTCCTGACACACTACCAATAGGAGAGTTATTGGAATTAAATAGTAATTTATAATTATCGGCCCACAGATTGCAAATTGCAGGTCCACCACTAGCGTCACCCACCGTTTGGGGAGGCGTGGTGCGAAAGGTAGTATTACTTTTTACGTGTTTCCAAAAATCACGAGGATTATTGCCAGCAAGCGAGTTGGCCAAACGGTCTGATCGAAGTTGATCGGCATCCCGTTTGGCACCTCGATACGCGCGCTTAAACTGGGCTTTCGCCTTAAGTAGTTGAGCATGTAATGGACCCCCCCGAGGGCTGTTCATCTCACGCCAGATTAAGAAGAGCTCTCTCGAATGGAGGTACTTCTCTTTCACAATTTCGTTCCAACCAGGGATATGGTTGTACTGAGCGGATGCCGCCGAATGAGTTTTGGAAGAGGGAAAAGATAGGGTTTCTGCCTCCTTTAGAGCCGAAATTATATCGTCGTTGAACCTCGTAATATCCTCTCTATGAGCTAAACATGTAGTATTTGTGCAGTTTATTGCAGACCAAGGAACTTCAATTTTCGACAGCAGTTCTTCGCATTTGTTAGAGTACAAAACCTTTTGTCCCTCCGAAGAAGCCGACCAGTTGGTTTTAGCGCCGCCAACGACTTTCGATGTTTGAAAATTTAATGTAGTTGGATCAACATCCGGTCCGGTGAATGGAGTATTATCCACAGTTACAACAAGGGGAATATGGTCGTTTATAGCGAGGTCATAGCCAACATCTATCTTCGATATGTGTTGGTTCAGCCCCTCCGAAACAAGGCAGTGATCTAACCACGATGTGGATTTATATGTTTGGTTTACATAAGTAAATGTAGATTTAGTCAGACGCTCAGTGTCCGCAATCAAGAGCCCTTCCTCCTGACATAGCTCGAGTAGATGGCAGTAGAAGGTGCGGTTGATATCGGCATTGAAGTCACCAAGAAATAATAAATGATTCGAACCTCGCGCACGTGAAATTGATTGTATTTTACCCAAGTATTCCATGTAAAGATCTGCGTTGTCAGAGCATTCAAACGGCAGATATACATTTACCAGTATAACTGATTCCCCCGAGTTAAGCTTCAGCTCAGCTATCATTAGCCTGGGGTCAGACTTATCTAGTATACTGAAGGACTCTTTTAAAGTTTTTCTCCACAACACAGCTAGGCCTCCAAAGGGTCGCCCACGTAGAATACCGTTACTAAGATCCACTGGAGAGCTTCCAGAAGCTGAAAAATCTGAGTCTATAGAGTGTAGATATGCAATATCTTGTTGTGGCAGCATGTGTTCTTGTAGAAACAGAACATCACACATAGATAGCAACTTTTGTATGGTGTATCTACAAGAAGCTGTTCGAATGGAATTTGTATTATATGATGCGATTTCTACCATTGTGTTCATAATGTTGATTATTGTTACTAGAGACGGCGCAGACTATTCCGAAGAAAGATGATTGTAGATGTTGGAACTGAGGCTAACAGGCGGAGGATCGCTCACTTGGACGACGTCATCGTCCGTGACTAATACAACCTTCTCAGCTGAGGCTGTAGAGGTGGATGTTCCCTCTTCCAAACCCAATCTGTCGCGGTTATTACTACCCAGTTGAGTGCCAGTACCGGTATCTTTTGTAGTAGTACTTGTAGAGATATCTGAAGAAGGAATAAACGCAGGATTGTTGTTTTTTCCAATAGATGTATCAGTAGGCAATCGCGGATTTCTTGGACCTGACCAGTAATGAGCAATGACGCCTTCTGGCCAGAGGTGGAGATTTGTGTCACTCAGTAGCTTATCTGACGCTTCCTGTCGACAAGTTACAACGAATGAGTTGTACGAATTAAACCGAGTTGCTATCTGTTCGCATTTCTCTACTGTGACATTAAACGCGGTTCTAATGTGATGTAGCACATCTGTTGAAGTGTAGCAAGTTTCAATCCTTGAAACAAATAGTTGTCTAAGTCGTTTTACTCCGCAGATCGTGGTACTACCGGTAGTATAGAATTATATTCCCTAAATGCCGTGGATTTTCAAAATTTTATTTTATTCGAATTAACTTTGTAAAGATTGCTTTGAGTTCTCATTCGTATTGGTTCTATCATTTGTACATCTATCGGTCAAGTGGTTCAGTAGCTCAGTCGGTAGAGCGTTGGAAATTATATGTGTAGTAGGTATTGAGTTCGAATCCTAGTAAGTGCGAATTATTTTTTGCGTAGAATTTCAACTCATTTAAATTAACCGCTACAAATTAATTGCATTTGTCTGTACCAATGAGGCTGTAGTTATTTGATTGTAACCAATGTCGTGCAAGTTATATATTAGCTGGACCAATAGCTATCTTTAAAACCCCGTTAGAACCCATAGAACAATCGAGAATTTTCTCGATTGATTGCGGCACAAATTTGGTATAAAAAGGTGCGATTTCGTTCATTAGTTATCAATCTATCATATATCACATTTCTATCATTCTTTCTCAGATTATCTTATCAATATTCTGTCGTGCTTAGTTTATTCTCAGATTACATTGTATTATAATTGTATCTTCTGTAATAAAGTCAGAATATTCTCTCAGCTTTTCTATCTGTTTTACTATGGATTCACTACGGTGAACAAACTCAGGGACAGGATGGCCGGCTAGAGATCGGGCCGCAGCAATGAACGGGAACATCACGGGAATGTAGACGAGAGACAACCCGCAATACCATTTAGAGTTATTCGCCCATCGCCTGAAAGGTTAGACAGCGTTCGATCCTTGCTACCTAAGTGTAAGACCAAAAGATCAAAAGGTAGACGTAGTGACACGCTGTAAGCCCAAAATTACATCATAGGGACTGTACTGTCTTGATTCAGGAAAACCCACAGTAGACCTTCACATTCCTACGGGGAGAGGGAAAGAGCAAGCAGATACTAGTACGCAGATAGGACGTAGGCACACCGGTACGAAGCATACATATTGGTTAGGGTGCAGCAAACTGTACGCTTAACTCTTGCTAAGTACAGGTGTGTGTGCGACTATTTGCCGTACAACGGTGTCCATTACATCAGAACTTGTAGGCTAGGGGGCTGCTGTGTTTTCACCTGAATTGGGATTGTACCGTTCAGGCGGTAGGGCAGTTTACACTAGGCGCAAATAAATTGAGGCTATCAGGGATACTAACATCTACCGTGTCCCCGCCAACGCCCTAATAGGAAGTTACCCGGACTACCTGGGTGACTAAAATTGTAGATAGGAGCCAGGATAGCTATTAGTACCTGTACGCCTACAGTAGTAAACTAACACATCTCTTCTTAGTATCAGGGACCTGGTACCTAAAATTGCCGAATTCTGGGCGTAGTATTAACCTTATGCCTGAATTTGAGTCCTGGAAATACGCAAGAGGGGAAGGAACCTTATCATTCGTGAGTATTGGACCTACAAGTTACAAAATTAGAATATTCGTAAATGCACACCGTACCCAGTAATTATATATGTGAAGGAGCAAAACTGTTTTGACCGTTCAGAATTAACACACGCGCGTTAGAAATTATTTACACCTCGAAATATATAAAATTAACTTTGTCCGTACTGTGCTTTGCCCGCTAGTTAGACATCTCCAAATATCTGCCTCTGTACCTAGCTAGCGTCTCTTTGCCCAACCATATAAATCACACCGCGGCAAGGTATACGAGCCCCTTAGTCCGTCAGTGAGTCAGCCTGATTTTAGGATTCGCTGCGCGGGATTTGTTTTATCGAAGTTTGTCTGCTCGTAGACTGTTTTCTGCCTCACCGGTTATAAGAGATCGATACTGCAATATATTCGCTTACTTAGAGTTTACTGTTTTGGTGAGAAGGTCGGATTTATGATTTGATTTCAAACTTTACAGTAGGATATTGCAGGTATTGTTACCGTCTCTTCCAATAGTAGGAATGTGTTTTACTGAACTACGGTTCGGTAGGACTAAAGTTATTTGAAAATTTTGTATTTTGAGGTAAAAATTTGTATTTGATTAGCTAAGTGCTAATTTTTTGAAATAAAATTTGATTTGAACCGCGTGTAAAATATTTTTGGAATTGAATACCGGTGTTTAAAAGGGTTTAAATACCATATTGTACCGGTACAAAATTTTTCGTAAAGTAAAACCTAACTCTTTTGTTTTTCAGGATTCAGAACTCATTTCTAGACTGTAACGGGAGCAAGACCGTGTTTAGCAAGTTTGGGAGATAGATAACTCAACAACTTTGGTTGGGAAAATCGCGTTTCGTCCGCAACGTTAAAAACGGAAAGGTTCACGTTCGGTTTGTATCTGGGAATCTGTTTTTCTGGAGAATTATTGGAGTGGGTGAGTTCGAAAAGTTGCATAAATAAGTTAGGCATTACCGTATTAGTTAAAATTATTGTGGGTTCCACTGTCTCAAGTATTTATGCATTCCGTACGATTTCTTTGTTCATTGCTGAATTAGTCCGTATTATTGTACTTAATTTACCTTTTGATAACGCATATCGTTATCCGATTTATTTGTTATAAAATTGGCCGCTAGGCTAATTTTATTATATACTTATTCCGTGACATTTATTTGCTGTAAAATTGGCCGTCTAGGCTAATTTTATCCATCTGCTATAAAATCGGCCGGTAGGCTAATTTTATATGACTGTAATTAGTACCGTTTTATACAAATACGGTAAACTCGATACTTTGACACTCACTTCACTTGACTTACAACTACCGAAATGAGTGACAAACAAGACTATACGAAGAATACACCTACCGACTATGACTCGTGTGACGCGGATAAGTCAGCAGCGGAAGAACAACAGGGGAAGACTCGCGAGCCTACCGAACCTACACCGTGTGCGTCACCAGTACATCCAACGGGAGTACCGGATGCCGTAGTACGAGGCGACGGCAGGACCGAGGACTTTCTAACTGTTCCGCAACCTAGATACAGGGAAACGGAATTGGTAAGTTCAGCAGGAAGCACAGAAAGTGTGGTTAGAAGCGTCGGAGGTTACATGGCGCATATTACCAGGAGTATTGGAGAAGGTCATCGCATATTAGACGAGTTGACCGCTCCGATGTCTCGATTCGAGTTCTACACCCTCCAGGTTAGAGTACAAAATAGAGTACACAAGTCCGTAGATAACCTAATTGGTCTACAAGATCTAGCTAGACAGAGACAGGACATGGATACTCAACTTAGAATCCTCGAGAAACTAATGATCGCTAGAGAGAAACTGATTCAGTTTAAGTCGACGATTAGACAGATACAACAGGAACAAGCGGACCAGTTGTTAGGTGAGTCAGTTTCGGACGAATTATTACAGCCCGAGGAAGAACAGGAACTGTACTGACTGGATGGACAATTAAAACACCTGACGGACCACTTACGCATGTGCGGCGAAGACGTCGGCGATTTGGAAACCGTGCCGGAATACACGAGGGAAACTTCATTCGCACAAATTGAATCGGCACCGGGAATATTGAATCAATCATTGGTAAGTATTCGTAGCGAAATCTGCGAGGGAAGTATGGTCACGTCAGAAGTTGCTCGACAACAGCAACAGTTCTACAGACAGCAACACGAGATGGAAGAACAAGCTCAACTTCTAATGATACAAACAGCGGTAGAGGAAGAGAAAATACGTGTTGCGAATGTAGCGAGAATCTCTCATCTGCAGGAACAAGCCGAACTCGAAGCGGCCGAAATGGAAAAGTTAGAGTTGGACATTGCCCAACAAGCGGCAGCGGCCGAGTTAGCGCAACGAACGGCAACAGCCGAGTTAGAGCGACAAACGGCAGCGGCAGCGGCCGAGTTAGAGCGACAAACGGCGGCAGCCGAGTTAGAGCGACAAACGGCAGCAGCCGAGTTAGAGCGACAAACGGCGGCAGCCGAGTTAGAGCGACAAACGGCAGCGGCAGAGTTAGAAAGAAAAAGATTAGTTTCGGAAGCCAGAGTCGAGATGAAGACACGGCAAATAAAAGCCCAACAAGCGATACGACAAGCAGAGTTCGAGGCGCAACAACAACAAACGGAACAACGAGAAAAGGAAGTTAAACTTCGTTTCGAACTTGAGAAAAGGGCGAGAGAATTAGCCGAAACCAAGGAAAATCTGGATCTTCTAGCCCGCGATCGATCAATGAGATCTCGAGACGGACATGATTTGGACCAGATAGAGGTAAGACATCGCCAAATTCAGGAACGGAAGAAGGAAGGAAGTGTGGGAGCACCCGGACGGGAACGACAATTAGTAAAGGACTTGTGTCAACGATTCCCACAGGTAACTCATATGTTTGCACCGGTTACGACTAAGGAACCTGTTTCGATTGCTGGTAGCATCGATATCTCTCCTATCCATGGTGTGACGGAACACAGGTTTGTTATTCCGGACAAGTTTACACCGCCAAGAGCAACGTCGTCGCCTATTCCGAAAGTCAAGGTAAGTAACCCACCGATTACAGATCGTAGTAGTTTATTAGTCGGACCTGCACTACTGACGACAAAACAGGTGAGTCCACCTTTGACACCTAAACCCGTTACGTACTACGAATACCCAATGACATTTCGGCCTACAAGGCCTTTTGATTCAAACGCTGTCGTCCGACCACCGGTTCAGTTTGCATCGCAATCTACGACTTCGAGGAAGACTTGTGAGCCTACCGAACAACGGAGACTAGTGGATACGCGACCGATCAACCAGTTTGCATCGCAATCTACGACTTCGAGGAAGACTTGTGAGCCTACCGAACAACGGAGACTAGTGGATACGCGAAAGTTCAACCAATTTACATCGCAATCTACGACTTCGAGGAAGACTTGTGAGCCTACCGAACAACGGAGAACAGAGACGCGACCGTTCAACCAATTTACATCGCAATCTACGACTTCGAGGAAGACTTGTGAGCCTACCGAACAACGGAGAACAGTGGAGACACGACCATTCAACCAATTTACATCGCAATCTACGACTTCGAGGAAGACTTGTGAGCCTACCGAACAACGGAGATCAGTGGACGATGTTCCGAAACGTAACGTGAGAATTCGTACGACGCAACGAACGCGAACACGTCGACCACCATATCCAGATGATAGTAGTACTTCGAGCGAATCGGATTACCCGAAACGCGAGGTATTTAGAACAGGGGCGGCCAATGAATACAAACGCGAGCGTTCAGACAACTCTTTTGCAGACAATCCTCCACAGAATACACCAACACAGAAGGCGTTACAACCAACGGACGCAATTAGTACACAACAGTTCGCCGACATCCTGCGACCAGTTGTCAACAAGTTGGCTCAGATCGAGGAACGTCTGGAGGAAGGTTACACCGACAGTTCGAGAAATTCCGAATTCGAACACAATAGACACCCGAAGGAACCACAAAGACCGGTACCTTCAAACCCCACATCGTATCAGGGAAAAGCGCCAAGAAGGGATATCAACCAGATTACCAACCAAGGACGCGAAACTCTGAACGTTGCCGAGGAGATAGCGAAATTCGCAGCCAGACAGGGATTGCCGGTACAACAACCACCGAAGTTCTCCGGTAGCTCAAAACACTGGCATACCTTCGTAGACTATATCGAATCCCAGATCGCCGTGTGCGCCTTTACATCACGGGAGAAGTTCAATTACCTGCTTCAAACGTTGTCAGGAGAACCTAAACGTTTGGCGGAGACTTTCGTCGGTGTACCGGACGCTTTCGAACTAGCGTACGATCGTTTAACTTCGATATACGGAGGTACAGTGAGCATGGCCAGGTCAGTAATAGAGGAACTCTGTAAGGGAGGGGCTATCACTAAACCCGTCGACTTACTAAAACTAGCTGACGAGATCAAGAACGCTATCACTACCTTAAGATCAATTGGACAACTTGATTACGGGAATACCCCTACAGTCCTATTAAAGATCATAGGACGACTCCACCATCGACTTCGTCGGGAGTGGAGAAAGGTCGAATACCAGCGAGAGGAGCGAGGAGGATTCCTAAAATTAGAAGATGTGTACCTTTTAATATCCAGGGAGGCGGTAGTAGAAACTCGATCTAACTACACCGACCAGCACATCGTGGCAGAAGGGATCACATTGCCATCCTCCAACCGACAAAAACCCCAGACAACATCCACTAAGACGGCCACTTACACCACACCGACGGAATTACGACAATTCTCGGACGGAGGTAGGGTATCTGCGCCCATTGGGACAAAACAGACGAGACAGCAACTCAGCACCGACTTCAACGGCTGCCAATACTGCGAGCATCTAGGTAAGCGGTATATCGGTCACAAGTTACGAGGTTGTCGACAATTTCGCGAGTTGAACTCGGAAGAACGACGGCTGCAAATACGGCCACTGGACTCTTGTTGGCGGTGTACACGACACGGACACGTCCGTAAAGATTGCCCAAATACCGACACTTGTCCATCCTGTGGACGCAACCACGACGGTCTGCTCCACACAGACAGCCACACGCCGACAAAACGCTTCGCCAGGGAACATCCGGAAGCGGCAGCGAGATGTGATGCGGCCTACCGAAAACGAGAATCGAAGACGACTCCAACCTTCGTGACCCATATTGAGGATTGCTTCTCAGAACAGTCCGGATCGTCGGACGAAGAATCAGAAGACGACGACGAATATTCCAATGGAGACGAACAACCGTCGATCGCGCTCCTGACCACTGATCAACTGAAGGGATTCAGTGTAATCCCGATTAAGGTTACTGGCACAAAGGGGAGTAAGAGGATCTATGCGATTCTAGATTCAGCCTCATCTCACAGTTACGTGGATGAAAAGATAGCTGACGTCGTGACGGATCTCAGACAAGGTAAACATGTCAGTTATACAGTAAGTAGTATGCACGGACAGCGTGCAATACCAGTGACACGAGTTAAGTTGGACTTAGACTCTCTTCTTCCAAAATCGCAACACAGCGAGAGGGAGAGGTCTTTGTTGCCCTTTAAAGATTTAACCTTCGCGGCTACGAAGGACTTTAGTAACCTACTAGGTCCAGTGCCGGAACAATCTCTAGAGGACCGTAAGTATTTCAGACACCTTGGTGTACCCGAATGTCCTGTCAATTATAGATCGGTAGCAATGCTGATCGGGACGGACCAATTCAACCTACATCAGGTGTGGGAAACCAGACCATCGGCAGTTGTAGCGGGAAACGCATACGCCTGCAGAACGCCGATAGGGTGGTATACTCGAGCGCCTGTGCGCACACTAGACGTAAGTGACGAGGAAGACGATGTACAGAGTACATGTAGTTTATTAACAACAAATTCAGTTCATTCCTTCTCACACGACGTGAACCATACTACACTACAGTCGACAAAACATGACAGACGTGTAACTAGTATGATAAGTCACAAGGAGCAGCTAACCCACCAGGTGAGTTTAGAACTTGGGGAGAAGACGAGTCAGCTAGAGATTCCATCGACGACAGATGATAGGCTTGCGAGTCTACCTACCCCAATAACCTCAACAGTGCCCGTCGATATCGATGATGACGCGTTGAAAAATCATCAGTTGGAACAAGCCGCCTTGGACAAAGAATTAACGAAGAAGACTATCAGGTGGTTAGAACAAGATACAGCTGAACCTGGTAGCTACGAACCTTGTATGTCGGAACAGGAGAAACAATCTCTGAAGATCATGGAAGATACTATCCACCAGACGAAAGACGGACATTATGAGGTAGGGATGTTATGGCGTAGCCAAAGTCCTAAACTTATAAACAACTATCCACTGGCTTTAAGACGTCTACACTCAATACGGCAACGTCTATTAAAGGACGAGAAGGCCCATCTGCAGTACAACACTCAGATGGAAACGTATTTGACAAAGGGATACGCTATCCGAATGACTAACCCGGAGCGAGTGACCGACCAGACGTACTACTTGCCACATCACTACGTGAGACACCCCGACAAACCAGACAAAGTACGTGTAGTCAATGACTGTGCGGCTCTGTTTGAGGGAATGTCCCTCAATAGTGAGTTGATGGATGGACCGAACATGAATAATTATCTTATGGGGGTGATTATGCGCTTCCGTCAGCGTCAAGTAGCCTTTACTTGCGACGTTGAAGCGATGTTTCACCAAGTAAAAGCGTTAGAGCGAGACAGAGACAGTTTGCGGTTCCTCTGGTACCCGGAAGGAGATTTAAGTCTACCACCGGCGACTTACCAAATGCAAGTTCGCGTTTTCGGTGCCAGAGACAGCCCAAATTGTACGATGTACGCCCTAAAGCAGGCCGCTAGGGATCAGAAACATCTATATGACCCAGAGATAATTAAAATCGTAGAACGTGACTTTTACGTCGATGACGGTTTACAGAGTTGCGACACAGTAGAACGTGCTACAACAGTAGCACATCAATTACGGGACTGCTTAGCGGGCGGAGGTTTTAACCTCACCAAATTCGCCTCAAACAGTGCCGAATTAGTAGACTCGTTCGGAACGACTGAGCGTGGAGGTGGTGACATAGACCTAGAGTTCGAACCACTACCGACGACTAAGGTGTTGGGGCTCTTTTGGGACCCAAACACAGACAACTTTCGAGTGAAAGTGAGACTGGACAGTCAAGGGAACACACTGACAAAGAGATCATGCTTGTCAAAATTGAGCCGATTGTTCGATCCGTTAGGATTCATCAGTCCAGTGATACTGCAAGCCCGCATTTATATGCGCAGTATATGGAAGGATGGACTAACATGGGACGAGCCGATCTCATCAGACCAAGTGGACTTATGGAAGACCTGGGAGGCGGAATTATCTTCGCTAGAGGATTATTTCATACCCAGGGTTTACTTTCCATTACAAAGTACATTTCCTGACAACTTGGAACTACACTGTTTTTCTGACGCCAGTGACAACGGTTTTGGTGTGGCAGCGTACTTGCGCAGACAAGTAGAATCAGACGAGTTCGATGTTTCGCTCATTACTTCTAAGGCTAAGACCATGCCTACTAAGTATATGACGACACCACGAGCTGAGCTACAAGCCGCAACCCTGTCAACCACCATCGTGAACCTCATACAGACAGAACTACAGTCGAGTTTACAGATATTTTATTGGACTGACGCGACGTTGGTTTTATTTTACATAAACAACGACACACTCGAATTCAAGACATTCGTAGCTAACCGTCGCGCGGAAATTCTAGACCGTTCAATAAAAGAGGATTGGCGACATTGTCCCGGACCACAAAACCCAGCTGATATTGCGTCGCGAGGAATGATGCCTGAGGAATTCTGTAAACCGGAGAACAAAGAGTTTTGGCAACACGGACCCCAGTTCTTGCAGAAATCGACACAAGATTGGCCTCCGTTATACGACAACAAGTCCAACACCATTCCTAAGGACGCCGAAATCAAGAAACCAAAAAAGGGGAAGACAAAGAAAAGGACGACGGGGCGGCAAAACTCAAGAAAAAACCGAAGGCGAAATGGAAAGATATAACTTCAAAGGTTAAGAGAGGAAGACTTGCGAGCCTTTCTACACCAGACATATCGCCAGACGGTCAACCAGACACGTTACTAGACGGTCAACCAGACGTTTTGCCAGACATATCACAAAATGTTCTACCAGACACTAGTGACATACTGACAAACAGTAAAGCCGCAGTTTCTCTATTGGAGCGGCCTTCTATTGACAAACAACTAGATACGTTACCGGACGTATCGCCAGACACATTACTAGACAGTCGACTAGACACTAGTAATGTATTGACTAACAATAAAGCCGCAGTTTCCCTATTGGAGCGGCCTTGTATTGACAAACTACCAATTTTGACACACTTGAGCAACCATAAGCACGGTGAAACCTCATGTATTACAGATGTGGGTAGTACCTACGCTAATGTAAATACAGGTGTCACTTTGCGCTCAAGAGACATACCGAACTTGCAACCTATGGTGAGACCTGGGATTAATGTCGGCAGAAAAATAAGTTTACCGAAACCCACTGATCCCATAGAGTTCAAACCACCATTAACGATCGACTTACAAAGTACCGACAATCAAGGTAAGAAGACAAAGAAGGACAAATTACTTGTAGACCCGGATGGATCAACAGTCAACAAGGGAATACTTACCGGCGGACCCGTGGGCCCTTCTAGTAATTCAAAACCTTCCAAATTCTCAATTGACTTACCTGATGACGTCACAAATACTCATGTCGACCGTATTGTAAACTTAACAGATTCTTGGTCGAACGCTTGCCGAAAACTAGCGTGGATTGTACGTTTTGTACAATACGTTAAAGGCAAACGTGACTTTACACGTCGACTTACATTGGCTGAGATTGACAGGTGTGAGATTAAATTAATTCGCCATTACCAACTGCGATATTTCGCACGCGAATTCACATCCATAAATCAAGGTCAACCAATCAAGTCGTCACCAATACTGAGTTGGAGTCCGATAATTTATAATGGCTTAATTTGTCATAAATCTCGGCTTCAAAACATTGACTTTAACACAAACTTTAGGTACCCAATAATAATACCGCAACACCACGAACTACAACGTGCAATGATACTGGACGCACACTTACATCTGAAACACGCTGGAAGACACCACTGTCTTTCCTACTTACGTACTAGATTTGTATTAATTAGACCCAGTAAAGCGTTAAGTTCAGTGACGCGTACGTGTATTATTTGTAAAAAGGTACATTCTAGAATAGGTACCCAAGAAATGAGTGAACTACCACAAGCACGACTTCAAGCATTCAAACCACCTTTTACAGAGACTGGAATTGATTGCTTTGGTCCCATACATACGAAACGTGGACGTATACTAGTAAAACGCTGGGGACTGATTTTCACATGTATGTCCAGTAGGGCAGTTCATATTGAACGTGTGATGGATCTTTCCACCAACGCGTTTATACTAGCACTGCGGCGATTTATCGCTAGACGCGGACTAGTAAAATGCTTGTACTCAGACCAAGGGACAAACTTTGTTGGTGCTCGGAATGAGATTGCTAGAGCCTTTAAGAAATTAGATCATGATCAAATATCGAACGAACTACAACCTCACAAGATTGTTTGGAAGTTTAATCCTCCAGATAGTCCTTGGAGAGGCGGAGTCTGGGAGAGATTGATTAGATCTATAAAGACAGCCATGGCAAAGGTCATTCCAGTAAACCACATATTAACAGACGACCAACTGACAACATTGTTTGTTGAAATCGAGGCAATACTAAATACTAGACCAATAGTATTAGTACCCGATGACAAACAATCTCAGTTCGCTTTGACACCGGCACACCTGCTAATGCAGGCACCGACCACTTTGACGCCGCT
>JAUCBJ010000272.1:0-32023 GCA_032718475.1 Nemertoderma westbladi | reverse complement strand
GTCAGTTATTAGTGTCAATATTAGTAGAATATTGGTTGATATAAGATGGCGTTCGTAAAGTATGGTCAGTTATTAGTGTCAATATTAGTAGAATATTGGTTGATATAAGATGGCGTTCGTAAAGTATGGTCAGTTATTAGTGTCAATATTAGTAGAATATTGGTTGATATAAGAGGGCGTTCGTAAAGTATGGTCAGTTATTAGTGTCAATATTAGTAGAATATTGGTTGATATAAGATGGCGTTCGTAAAGTATGGTCAGTTATTAGTGTCAATATTAGTAGAATATTGGTTGATATAAGAGGGCGTTCGTAAAGTATGGTCAGTTATTAGTGTCAATATTAGTAGAATATTGGTTGATATAAGAGGGCGTTCGTAAAGTATGGTCAGTTATTAGTGTCAATATTAGTAGAATATTGGTTGATATAAGAGGGCGTTCGTAAAGTATGGTCAGTTATTAGTGTCATTATTAGTAGAATATTGGTTGATATAAGATGGCGTTCGTAAAGTATGGTCAGTTATTTGTGTCAATATTAGTAGAATATTGGTTGATATAAGATGGCGTTCGTAAAGTATGGTCAGTTATTAGTGTCAATATTAGTAGAATATTGGTTGATAAGAGGGCGTTCGTAAAGTGTGGTCAGTTATTAGTGTCAATATTAGTAGAATATTGGTTGATATAAGAGGGCGTTCGTAAAGTATGGTCAGTTATTAGTGTCAATATTAGTAGAATATTGGTTGATATAAGAGGGCGTTCGTAAAGTATGGTCAGTTATTAGTGTCAATATTAGTAGAATATTGGTTGATATAAGATGGCGTTCGTAAAGTATGGTCAGTTATTAGTGTCAATATTAGTAGAATATTGGTTGATATAAGAGGGCGTTCGTAAAGTATGGTCAGTTATTAGTGTCAATATTAGTAGAATATTGGTTGATATAAGAGGGCGTTCGTAAAGTATGGTCAGTTATTAGTGTCAATATTAGTAGAATATTGGTTGATATAAGATGGCGTTCGTAAAGTATGGTCAGTTATTAGTGTCAATATTAGTAGAATATTGGTTGATAAGATGGCGTTCGTAAAGTATGGTCAGTTATTAGTGTCAATATTAGTAGAATATTGGTTGATATAAGATGGCGTTCGTAAAGTATGGTCAGTTATTAGTGTCAATATTAGTAGAATATTGGTTGATATAAGATGGCGTTCGTAAAGTATGGTCAGTTATTAGTGTCAATATTAGTAGAATATTGGTTGATATAAGATGGCGTTCGTAAAGTATGGTCAGTTATTAGTGTCAATATTAGTAGAATATTGGTTGATATAAGATGGCGTTCGTAAAGTATGGTCAGTTATTAGTGTCAATATTAGTAGAATATTGGTTGATAAGAGGGCGTTCGTAAAGTATGGTCAGTTATTAGTGTCAATATTAGTAGAATATTGGTTGATATAAGATGGCGTTCGTAAAGTATGGTCAGTTATTAGTGTCAATATTAGTAGAATATTGGTTGATATAAGATGGCGTTCGTAAAGTATGGTCAGTTATTAGTGTCAATATTAGTAGAATATTGGTTGATATAAGATGGCGTTCGTAAAGTATGGTCAGTTATTAGTGTCAATATTAGTAGAATATTGGTTGATATAAGAGGGCGTTCGTAAAGTATGGTCAGTTATTAGTGTCAATATTAGTAGAATATTGGTTGATATAAGATGGCGTTCGTAAAGTATGGTCAGTTATTAGTGTCAATATTAGTAGAATATTGGTTGATATAAGATGGCGTTCGTAAAGTATGGTCAGTTATTAGTGTCAATATTAGTAGAATATTGGTTGATATAAGATGGCGTTCGTAAAGTATGGTCAGTTATTAGTGTCAATATTAGTAGAATATTGGTTGATATAAGAGGGCGTTCGTAAAGTATGGTCAGTTATTAGTGTCAATATTAGTAGAATATTGGTTGATATAAGATGGCGTTCGTAAAGTATGGTCAGTTATTAGTGTCAATATTAGTAGAATATTGGTTGATATAAGATGGCGTTCGTAAAGTATGGTCAGTTATTAGTGTCAATATTAGTAGAATATTGGTTGATAAGAGGGCGTTCGTAAAGTATGGTCAGTTATTAGTGTCAATATTAGTAGAATATTGGTTGATATAAGATGGCGTTCGTAAAGTATGGTCAGTTATTAGTGTCAATATTAGTAGAATATTGGTTGATATAAGATGGCGTTCGTAAAGTATGGTCAGTTATTAGTGTCAATATTAGTAGAATATTGGTTGATAAGAGGGCGTTCGTAAAGTATGGTCAGTTATTAGTGTCAATATTAGTAGAATATTGGTTGATATAAGATGGCGTTCGTAAAGTATGGTCAGTTATTAGTGTCAATATTAGTAGAATATTGGTTGATATAAGATGGCGTTCGTAAAGTATGGTCAGTTATTAGTGTCAATATTAGTAGAATATTGGTTGATATAAGATGGCGTTCGTAAAGTATGGTCAGTTATTAGTGTCAATATTAGTAGAATATTGGTTGATAAGAGGGCGTTCGTAAAGTATGGTCAGTTATTAGTGTCAATATTAGTAGAATATTGGTTGATATAAGATGGCGTTCGTAAAGTATGGTCAGTTATTAGTGTCAATATTAGTAGAATATTGGTTGATATAAGAGGGCGTTCGTAAAGTATGGTCAGTTATTAGTGTCAATATTAGTAGAATATTGGTTGATATAAGATGGCGTTCGTAAAGTATGGTCAGTTATTAGTGTCAATATTAGTAGAATATTGGTTGATATAAGATGGCGTTCGTAAAGTATGGTCAGTTATTAGTGTCAATATTAGTAGAATATTGGTTGATAAGAGGGCGTTCGTAAAGTATGGTCAGTTATTAGTGTCAATATTAGTAGAATATTGGTTGATAAGATGGCGTTCGTAAAGTATGGTCAGTTATTAGTGTCAATATTAGTAGAATATTGGTTGATATAAGATGGCGTTCGTAAAGTATGGTCAGTTATTAGTGTCAATATTAGTAGAATATTGGTTGATAAGAGGGCGTTCGTAAAGTATGGTCAGTTATTAGTGTCAATATTAGTAGAATATTGGTTGATATAAGAGGGCGTTCGTAAAGTATGGTCAGTTATTAGTGTCAATATTAGTAGAATATTGGTTGATAAGAGGGCGTTCGTAAAGTATGGTCAGTTATTAGTGTCAATATTAGTAGAATATTGGTTGATAAGAGGGCGTTCGTAAAGTATGGTCAGTTATTAGTGTCAATATTAGTAGAATATTGGTTGATATAAGATGGCGTTCGTAAAGTATGGTCAGTTATTAGTGTCAATATTAGTAGAATATTGGTTGATATAAGATGGCGTTCGTAAAGTATGGTCAGTTATTATGTATTATACATAATTAGACAATGCTGATTCCAAATCTGATTTCAGATTTGCCCTACCACATCAAGTTTTTTCACAATTGCCACTTTGAGTTCAAAAACTTATTGCAAACGACTGTGATGAGTGGCGTACTCAACGATGAGTAGTCGTATATCAACCAATATTCTACTAATATTGACACTAATAACTGACCATACTTTACGAACGCCATCGTATATCAACCAATATTCTACTAATATTGACACTAATAACTGACCATACTTTACGAACGCCATCTTATATCAACCAATATTCTACTAATATTGACACTAATAACTGACCATACTTTACGAACGCCCTCTTATATCAACAAATATTATACTAATATTGACACTAATAACTGACAGTTGCACCACCGCAACTCCCTAGATCCTACATGACTTCCGTGAGATCATCCGCATGTTCAAGGCCAGTGTCCTTTAAGAGGCGTCTCACGAAAGTCATGGGCTGTCCACCATACTTATTCACTCCATGATGCTGCCAAAGTACACGATTATGTACTGGCTGGTCCTCACGGCGAAAGCAATGTCCTGCAAAGCGGAGGCGATTTTGTTCTAGTGTCAAGCTTGGGGGAACCAATGAGATACCTCCAATGTTATATAGTGTCTGGTTGGAGATGTGTGCATTGTACTTGACACAATGAACCCGGCGTAGCATTCTTGTTAATGTGCCATCCAGAGATTTGGTGTCCTCAATAGTTAGAGCCCAGCATGGACTCCCATAGAGGAGTATTGGTACTACTGCTGCCGTAAATAATCTAACCTTAAGGTTTCGTTTTATTCTATGGGACTTCCAAATCCTGGACAAACTATTTAACGCTGCCCATTCCGAATTGCCGAATTCCGAAATAACCTGTAAACCGGTACCGAACTGTCAGTATTGCGAGTAACTAAAGAAATACACTAGGGAAATAGAGATTAAGAGTCAATTCTAAATAGTATAAAAAATTATTTGTTTTTTAGGTTAGCGAGATTCGGTTTGGCAGAAACGGATCTGGAGGCATCAAATAAAACGAAACGGTTAAAACGTTTCGACGAGTCGGCCAGCGACTCCGATGAGGAGGAAACGTGGAATCCAATGGAGGTGGAGGGAGGGGGGAGTGTTGGGGGTACCGGGTCTGTCGGTTCCGGGTCCGTCGGATCCACAGCTCCTGCCACAGGGCCCTTAGGGGACGAGGAGATGGAGGAAGGAGAGATCGTCGAGTCCGATCCGACTCCGGTGTGGCGTCGCGGTCCGTCGCATCCGCGGTGTCCGGCCGGACTCCGGATCCGGTTCGCCGTCGACTCCGACGCGAAACGACGTGGCGCGGCGGCCGACAGCCGCTACTACAGACGCCACGGGAACCCCAACCTGGGCGGCGTCCGGGGCATCACGACGTCGGGCTTCCGGCGCCGGTTCCGTGAGGACCGGAGTCGCGCCGTCGACCGGGAGGCGAGACGATTCGTCCAGAAGCACAAAGCGGATCCGTTCGAACGTCCCCGGAGTCCGACAGCGGATTCGGAAGTCGATATGGACGAGTTGGAGAGACTCATAAAGGCTCCCCGCAAGATGGCGTTGTACGCGGACGATATGAACTCGCGGGTCGAGTCGATTCGCGCGGAGTTGCGGAAGCCGCCGACCGCAGCGAGTTGGCCCAAACCGAAGTTCCGAGACGCGCGGGAGATGCTGAACGCGAGACGGACGGAGAAACTCGCCCTGACCCCGGAGACCGCCGCCGTCCAACCCGAACCGCCAAACAGCGGCGTTGAGGAGGACGACGAACTGCTACGGGCCGACTTCAACAAAGAGTTCAAAGACGCCGCCATTATTAAAATCGAGCTGGAGAACGATGACGTCATGTCCTCAGTTACCAAGGCAACCAGTGACGCGGTGTCGTCGTTGGTATCGGAATCTATGACCGAGTCCGACACCGACTCCGTTGATTCCACCTCGACGATGACCTCCACAACGTTTAAGGAACCCGTTGCTACGGGCAACGACGACGTAGAGTCAGTTGATTCGCTGATGGTTAACATCGATGACGAAACG
This sequence comes from Nemertoderma westbladi, assembly GCA_032718475.1. Lineage (NCBI taxonomy): Eukaryota > Metazoa > Xenacoelomorpha > Nemertodermatida > Nemertodermatidae > Nemertoderma > Nemertoderma westbladi. Next base: position 26,577 of record JAUCBJ010000272.1, on the reverse strand, counting down.
ACCAACACAATCAGTAGCTATGGTTACGGAGGTTCCATCCAATCACTCAACTCGTCAATGAGTTCCACTCGGTCGCGGATTGCCGACTCCTCGCGGACTGGGTACGTCTCGAGCTCGGCGTCCTCCGTCTCGGGGGACTCGATGCGAGCTCGACTCGCGAGCCCCGGCTCGTCGACCCGAGCCGAGCGCGCGAGCGACGCCAACACCTCGCGGCTCACCCGACAACCCAGCGCGATATCCACGGACTCCCGATACACCAATAGATCCATCGACGATACGAGTTTCGATCTGGATAGCAGCGGCTCGGATGGCGATTCGATTTAATTCAACGGGATTTACCGACGAGCTAATTATATCGGGATGTACAATCGGGATACATACAATGTGATCCAGCGTTACAGCGGGTTTACTTAGAGATTCTGTCTGTTTTTATATTTTGGTTCGGTTTAATATCATAACATTAATGATTATGGTTGTAAAATAGAAAGAAGCTGATTTACTGTTGTTAATAAAATTAAATAGATTAATAATCAATATGGAAACTGTGATGGAAACTGTTCCTATTGGAACATCGACTTGATATAGTTTTTTTTGTGTGATTTTTTCGGATAAAAAATTTACAAAAGGCAAATAAGTTAATGGCTGTATGTATGTCTGGGGTTCAAACGTGATAGCGGTAAAAATTTAAACATTAATTATATGATCAGGATCCCAGAGTTTAAATTCTACGGAAAGACCATAGAGGCCAGGACACAAACATTAATTAGGGACACAAACATTAATTAGGGACACAAACATTAATTAGGGACACAAACATTAATTAGGGACACAAACATTAATTAGGGACACAAACATTAATTAGGGACACAAACATTAATTAGGGACACAAACATTAATTAGGGATATAAACATTAATTAGGGATACAAACATTAATTAGGGATACAAACATTAATTAGGGACACAAACATTAATTAGGGACACAAACATTAATTAGGGACACAAACATTAATTAGGGATACAAACATTAATTAGGGATATAAACATTAATTAGGGATACAAACATTAATTAGGGATACAAACATTAATTAGGGATACAAACATTAATTAGGGATACAAACATTAATTAGGGACACAAACATTAATTAGGGATATAAACATTAATTAGGGACACAAACATTAATTAGGGATATAAACATTAATTAGGGATACAAACATTAATTAGGGATATAAACATTAATTAGGGATACAAACATTAATTAGGGATACAAACATTAATTAGGGATACAAACATTAATTAGGGATACAAACATTAATTAGGGATACAAACATTAATTAGGGACACAAACATTAATTAGGGATATAAACATTAATTAGGGACACAAACATTAATTAGGGATATAAACATTAATTAGGGATACAAACATTAATTAGGGATATAAACATTAATTAGGGATACAAACATTAATTAGGGATACAAACATTAATTAGGGACACAAACATTAATTAGGGACACAAACATTAATTAGGGACACAAACATTAATTAGGGATACAAACATTAATTAGGGACACAAACATTAATTAGGGATATAAACATTAATTAGGGACACAAACATTAATTAGGGATATAAACATTAATTAGGGATACAAACATTAATTAGGGATATAAACATTAATTAAGGACACAAACATTAATTAGGGACACAAACATTAATTAGGGACACAAACATTAATTAGGGATACAAACATTAATTAGGGACACAAACATTAATTAGGGATATAAACATTAATTAGGGACACAAACATTAATTAGGGATACAAACATTAATTAGGGACACAAACATTAATTAGGGATATAAACATTAATTAAGGACACAAACATTAATTAGGGACACAAACATTAATTAGGGATATAAACATTAAGGGACACAAACATTAATTAGGGATACAAACATTAATTAGGGATACAAACATTAATTAGGGATACAAACATTAATTAGGGATACAAACATTAATTGGGGACACAAACATTAATTAGGGATACAAACATTAATTAGGGACACAAACATTAATTAGGGATACAAACATTAATTAGGGACACAAACATTAATTAGGGATACAAACATTAATTAGGGATACAAACATTAATTAGGGATACAAACATTAATTGGGGACACAAACATTAATTAGGGATACAAACATTAATTAGGGACACAAACATTAATTAGGGATACAAACATTAATTAGGGACACAAACATTAATTAGGGACACAAACATTAATTAGGGACACAAACATTAATTAGGGATACAAACATTAATTAGGGACACAAACATTAATGAGGGACACAAACATTAATTAGGGACACAAACATTAATTAGGGACACAAACATTAATTAGGGACACAAACATTAATTAGGGATACAAACATTAATTAGGGATACAAACATTAATTAGGGACACAAACATTAATTAGGGACACAAACATTAATTAGGGACACAAACATTAATTAGGGACACAAACATTAATTAGGGACACAAACATTAATTAGGGACACAAACATTAATTAGGGATACAAACATTAATTAGAGATACAAACATTAATTAGGGACACAAACATTAATTAGGGACACAAACATTAATTAGGGACACAAACATTAATTAGGGATACAAACATTAATTAGGGATACAAACATTAATTAGGGACACAAACATTAATTAGGGACACAAACATTAATGAGGGAAACAAACATTAATTAGGGATACAAACATTAATTAGGGACACAAACATTAATGAGGGACACAAACATTAATTAGGGACACAAACATTAATTAGGGACACAAACATTAATTAGGGACACAAACATTAATTAGGGATACAAACATTAATTAGGGATACAAACATTAATTAGGGACACAAACATTAATTAGGGACACAAACATTAATTAGGGACACAAACATTAATTAGGGATACAAACATTAATTAGGGATACAAACATTAATTAGGGACACAAACATTAATTAGGGACACAAACATTAATTAGGGACACAAACATTAATTAGGGATACAAACATTAATTAGAGATACAAACATTAATTAGGGACACAAACATTAATTAGGGACACAAACATTAATTAGGGACACAAACATTAATTAGGGATACAAACATTAATTAGGGATACAAACATTAATTAGGGACACAAACATTAATTAGGGACACAAACATTAATGAGGGAAACAAACATTAATTAGGGATACAAACATTAATTAGGGACACAAACATTAATTAGGGAAACAAACATTAATTAGGGATACAAACATTAATTAGGGACACAGACATTAATGAGGGACACAAACATTAATTAGGGACACAAACATTAATTAGGGATACAAACATTAATTAGGGATACAAACATTAATTAGGGATACAAACATTAATTAGGGATACAAACATTAATTAGGGATACAAACATTAATTAGGGATACAAACATTAATTAGGGATACAAACATTAATTGGGGACACAAACATTAATTAGGGATACAAACATTAATTAGGGACACAAACATTAATTAGGGACACAAACATTAATTAGGGATACAAACATTAATTAGGGACACAAACATTAATTAGGGACACAAACATTAAGGGACACAAACATTAATTAGGGACACAAACATTAATTAGGGACACAAACATTAATTAGGGATACAAACATTAATTAGGGACACAAACATTAATTAGGGACACAAACATTAAGGGACACAAACATTAATTAGGGACACAAACATTAATTAGGGACACAAACATTAATTAGGGATACAAACATTAATTAGGGACACAAACATTAATTAGGGACACAAACTTAATTAGGGACACAAACATTAAGGGACACAAACATTAATTAGGGACACAAACATTAATTAGGGACACAAACATTAAGGGACACAAACATTAATTGGGGACACAAACATTAATTAGGGACACAAACATTAATTAGGGACACAAACATTAATTAGGGACACAAACATTAATTAGGGATACAAACATTAATTAGGGACACAAACATTAATTAGGGACACAAACATTAAAGGACACAAACATTAATTAAGGATATAAACATTAATTAGGGATACAAACATTAATTAGGGACACAAACATTAATTAGGGACACAAACATTAATTAGGGATACAAACATTAATTAGGGACACAAACATTAATTAGGGACACAAACATTAATTAGGGATACAAACATTAATTAGGGACACAAACATTAATTAGGGACACAAACATTAAGGGACACAAATATTAATTAGGGACACAAACATTAATTAGGGACACAAACATTAATTAGGGATACAAACATTAATTAGGGACACAAACATTAATTAGGGACACAAACATTAAGGGACACAAACATTAATTAGGGACACAAACATTAATTAGGGACACAAACATTAATTAGGGATACAAACATTAATTAGGGACACAAACATTAATTAGGGACACAAACATTAAGGGACACAAACATTAATTAGGGACACAAACATTAATTAGGGACACAAACATTAATTAGGGATACAAACATTAATTAGGGACACAAACATTAATTAGGGACACAAACATTAATTAGGGACACAAACATTAAGGGACACAAACATTAATTAGGGACACAAACATTAATTAGGGACACAAACATTAAGGGACACAAACATTAATTGGGGACACAAACATTAATTAGGGACACAAACATTAATTAGGGACACAAACATTAATTAGGGACACAAACATTAATTAGGGATACAAACATTAATTAGGGACACAAACATTAATTAGGGACACAAACATTAAGGGACACAAACATTAATTAGGGACACAAACATTAATTAGGGATATAAACATTAATTAGGGATACAAACATTAATTAGGGACACAAACATTAATTAGGGACACAAACATTAAGGGACACAAACATTAATTGGGGACACAAACATTAATTAGGGACACAAACATTAATTAGGGACACAAACATTAATTAGGGATACAAACATTAATTAGGGACACAAACATTAATTAGGGACACAAACATTAAGGGACACAAACATTAATTAGGGACACAAACATTAATTAGGGACACAAACATTAATTAGGGATACAAACATTAATTAGGGACACAAACATTAATTAGCGACACAAACATTAAGGGACACAAACGTTAATTAGGGATACAAACATTAATTAGGGATACAAACATTAATTAGGGATACAAACATTAATTAGGGACACAAACATTAATTAGGGACACAAACATTAAGGGACACAAACGTTAATTAGGGATACAAACATTAATTAGGGATACAAACATTAATTAGGGATACAAACATTAATTAGGGACACAAACATTAATTAGGGATACAAACATTAATTAGGGATACAAACATTAATTAGGGACACAAACATTAATTAGGGATACAAACATTAATTAGGGAGACAAACATTAATTAGGGACACAAACATTAATTAGGGACACAAACATTAATTAGGGATACAAACATTAATTAGGGATACAAACATTAATTAGGGACACAAACATTAATTAGGGATACAAACATTAATTAGGGACACAAACATTAATTAGGGATATAAACATTAATTAGGGATATAAACATTAATTAGGGATACAAACATTAATTAGGGATACAAACATTAATTAGGGATATAAACATTAATTAGGGATACAAACATTAATTAGGGAGACAAATATTAATTAGGGACACAAACATTAATTAGGGATATAAACATTAATTAGGGACACAAACATTAATTAGGGACACAAACATTAATTAGGGACACAAACATTAATTAGGGACACAAACATTAATTAGGGATATAAACAAACATTAATTAGGGATACAAACATTAATTAGGGATATAAACATTAAGGGATACAAACATTAATTAGGGACACAAACATTAATTAGGGAGACAAACATTAATTAGGGACACAAACATTAATTAGGGATACAAACATTAATTAGGGATACAAACATTAATTAGGGACACAAACATTAATTAGGGATATAAACATTAATTAGGGATACAAACATTAATTGGGGACACAAACATTAATTAGGGATACAAACATTAATGGGGGACACAAACATTAATGAGGGACACAAACATTAATGAGGGACACAAACCTTAATTAGGGACACAAACATTAATTAGGGATACAAACATTAATTAGGGATACAAACATTAATTAGGGACACAAACATTAATTAGGGATATAAACATTAATTAGGGACACAAACATTAATTAGGGATACAAACATTAATTAGGGACACAAACATTAATTAGAGACACAAACATTAATTAGGGACACAAACATTAATTAGGGACACAAACATTAATTAGAGACACAAACATTAATTAGGGACACAAACATTAATTAGGGACACAAACATTAATTAGGGACACAAACATTAATTAGGGATACAAACATTAATTAGGGACACAAACATTAATTAGAGACACAAACATTAATTAGGGACACAAACATTAATTAGGGATACAAACATTAATTAGGGACACTACTACTACTACTACTACTAGGTCGAGCGAACTCGGACAGTGGAAATGAGATCCTTCCAGGCTTCCCGATTCTCCATAGTTGTCGCAATTTCGTTTCTCCCAAGTTCAGTATCCCTTTCAAGTTGATCTATATATGTTATGGCAGGTCGTCCACGACTACGCTTTCCATGAGTTGGTTGCCAGAGAAGTAGATCTGGTATGACCTCGTCTTTACTTCGCCAGCAGTGCCCACTGAATCTTAATCTGCGTTCACGGAGGGTGGTTGATACAGGTGGTATTGTACAATAAAGCTCGGCGTTTGTCATGTGTTGTCTCCAGCTGATGTTTAGGGCTGCCCTTAGTAGTCTTGTGTAGCAACCATCAATTCGTTGTTCAAGTGATTTAGTCAGTGTCCAGGTCTCACCGCCGTATAAAAATACACTTTCCACTGTGGCTCGAAAGAACTTAGTCTTCAGGTGCCTGGAGAGATCTGATTTCCAGATGGTATCCATTTTTGATAGAGCTACCCAAGCAATTAGGGACACAAACATTAATTAGGGACACAAACATTAATTAGGGACACAAACATTAATTAGGGACACAAACATTAATTAGGGACACAAACATTAATTAGGGACACAAACATTAATTAGGGATATAAACATTAATTAGGGATACAAACATTAATTAGGGATACAAACATTAATTAGGGATACAAACATTAATTAGGGATACAAACATTAATTAGGGATACAAACATTAATTAGGGATACAAACATTAATTAGGGATACAAACATTAATTAGGGACACAAACATTAATTAGGGATACAAACATTAATTAGGGATACAAACATTAATTAGGGATACAAACATTAATTAGGGATATAAACATTAATTAGGGACACAAACATTAATTAGGGATACAAACATTAATTAGGGACACAAACATTAATTAAGGAAACAAACATTAATTAGGGATACAAACATTAATGGGGGACACAAACATTAATTAGGGACACAAACATTAATGAGGGAAACAAACATTAATTAGGGATACAAACATTAATTAGGGACACAAACATTAATTAAGGAAACAAACATTAATTAGGGATACAAACATTAATTAGGGACACAAACATTAATGAGGGAAACAAACATTAATTAGGGATACAAACATTAATTAGGGACACAAACATTAATTAAGGAAACAAACATTAATTAGGGATACAAACATTAATTAGGGATACAAACATTAATTAGGGATACAAACATTAATTAGGGATACAAACATTAATTAGGGATATAAACATTAATTAGGGACACAAACATTAATTAGGGATACAAACATTAATTAGGGACACAAACATTAATTAAGGAAACAAACATTAATTAGGGATACAAACATTAATGGGGGACACAAACATTAATTAGGGACACAAACATTAATGAGGGAAACAAACATTAATTAGGGATACAAACATTAATTAGGGACACAAACATTAATTAAGGAAACAAACATTAATTAGGGATACAAACATTAATTAGGGACACAAACATTAATGAGGGACACAAACATTAATTAGGGACACAAACATTAATTAGGGATACAAACATTAATTAGGGATACAAACATTAATTAGGGATACAAACATTAATTGGGGACACAAACATTAATTAGGGATACAAACATAATTAGGGACACAAACATTAATGAGGGACACACACATTAATTAGGGATACAAACATTAATTAGGGACACAAACATTAATTAGGGAAACAAACATTAAGGGACACAAACATTAATCAGGGACACAAACATTAATTAGGGACACAAACATTAATTAGGGACACAAACATTAAGGGACACAAACATTAATTAGGGACACAAACATTAATTAGGGACACAAACATTAAGGGACACAAACATTAATTAGGGACACAAACATTAAGGGACACAAACATTAAGGGACACAAACATTAAGGGACACAAACATTAATTGGGGACACAAACATTAATTAGGGACACAAACATTAATTAGGGACACAAACATTAATTAGGGACACAAACATTAATTAGGGATACAAACATTAATTAGGGACACAAACATTAATTAGGGACACAAACATTAAGGGACACAAACATTAATTAGGGACACAAACATTAATTAGGGACACAAACATTAAGGGACACAAACATTAATTGGGGACACAAACATTAATTAGGGACACAAACATTAATTAGGGACACAAACATTAATTAGGGATACAAACATTAAGGGACACAAACATTAATTAGGGACACAAACATTAATTAGGGATACAAACATTAATTAGGGACACAAACATTAATTAGGGACACAAACATTAAGGGACACAAACATTAATTAGGGACACAAACATTAATTAGGGACACAAACATTAATTAGGGAGACAAACATTAATTAGGGACACAAACATTAATTAGGGATACAAACATTAATTGGGGACACAAACATTAATTAGGGATACAAATATTAATTAGGGACACAAACATTAATTAGGGACACAAACATTAATTAGGGAGACAAACATTAATTAGGGACACAAACATTAATTAGGGATATAAACATTAATTAGGGATATAAACATTAATTAGGGATACAAACATTAATTAGGGATACAAACATTAATTAGGGATATAAACATTAATTAGGGACACAAACATTAATTAGGGATATAAACATTAATTAGGGATATAAACATTAATTAGGGACACAAACATTAATTAGGGACACAAACATTAATTAGGGATATAAACATTAATTAGGGATATAAACATTAATTAGGGATACAAACATTAATTAGGGACACAAACATTAATTAGGGATATAAACATTAATTAGGGATACAAACATTAATTAGGGACACAAACATTAATTAGGGAGACAAACATTAATTAGGGACACAAACATTAATTAGGGATACAAACATTAATTAGGGATACACACATTAATTAGGGACACAAACATTAATTAGGGATATAAACATTAATTAGGGACACAAACATTAATTAGGGACACAAACATTAATTAGGGATATAAACATTAATTAGGGATACAAACATTAATTAGGGATATAAACATTAATTAGGGATACAAACATTAATTAGGGATATAAACATTAATTAGGGATACAAACATTAATTAGGGATACAAACATTAATTAGGGACACAAACATTAATTAGGGATACAAACATTAATTAGGGATACAAACATTAATTAGGGACACAAACATTAATTAGGGACACAAACATTAATTAGGGATACAAACATTAATTAGGGACACAAACATTAATTAGGGATACAAACATTAATTAGGGACACAAACATTAATTAGAGACACAAACATTAATTAGGGACACAAACATTAATTAGGGATACAAACATTAATTAGGGAGACAAACATTAATTAGAGACACAAACATTAATTAGGGACACAAACATTAATTAGGGATACAAACATTAATTAGGGACACAAACATTAATTAGGGACACAAACATTAATTAGGGCACAAACATTAATTAGGGACACAAACATTAATTAGGGACACAAACATTAATTAGGGATATAAACATTAATTAGGGATATAAACATTAATTAGGGACACAAACATTAATTAGGGACACAAACATTAATTAGGGACACAAACATTAATTAGGGATACAAACATTAATTAGGGACACGAACATTAATTAGGGATATAAACATTAATTAGGGACACAAACATTAATTAGGGACACAAACATTAATTAGGGACACAAACATTAATTAGGGATACAAACATTAATTAGGGACACAAACATTAATTAGAGACACAAACATTAATTAGGGACACAAACATTAATTAGGGATACAAACATTAATTAGGGAGACAAACATTAATTAGGGACACAAACATTAATTAGGGACACAAACATTAATTAGGGATATAAACATTAATTAGGGATATAAACATTAATTAGGGACACAAACATTAATTAGGGACACAAATATTAATTAGGGATATAAACATTAATTAGGGATATAAACATTAATTAGGGATATAAACATTAATTAGGGATATAAACATTAATTAGGGACACAAACATTAATTAGGGACACAAACATTAATTAGGGACACAAACATTAATTAGGGATACAAACATTAATTAGGGAGACAAACATTAATTAGAGACACAAACATTAATTAGGGACACAAACATTAATTAGGGACACAAACATTAATTAAGGATATAAACATTAATTAGGGACACAAACATTAATTAGGGCACAAACATTAATTAGGGACACAAACATTAATTAGGGATATAAACATTAATTAGGGATACAAACATTAATTAGGGACACAAACATTAATTAGGGACACAAACATTAATTAGGGACACAAACATTAATTAGGGATATAAACATTAATTAGGGATACAAACATTAATTAGGGACACAAACATTAATTAGGGAGACAAACATTAATTAGGGACACAAACATTAATTAGGGATATAAACATTAATTAGGGATATAAACATTTTAATTAGGGATACAAACATTAATTAGGGATACAAACATTAATTAGGGATATAAACATTATTTAGGGACACAAACATTAATTAGGGATATAAACATTAATTAGGGATACAAACATTAATTAGGGACACAAACATTAATTAGAGACACAAACATTAATTAGGGACACAAACATTAATTAGGGATACAAACATTAATTAGGGATACAAACATTAATTAGGGACACAAACATTAATTAGAGACACAAACATTAATTAGGGACACAAACATTAATTAGGGATACAAACATTAATTAGGGACACAAACATTAATTAGGGATACAAACATTAATTAGGGACACAAACATTAATTAGAGACACAAACATTAATTAGGGACACAAACATTAATTAGGGACACAAACATTAATTAGGGATACAAACATTAATTAGGGATACAAACATTAATTAGGGACACAAACATTAATTAGGGACACAAACATTAATTAGGGACACAAACATTAATTAGGGATACAAACATTAATTAGGGATACAAACATTAATTAGGGACACAAACATTAATTAGAGACACAAACATTAATTAGGGACACAAACATTAATTAGGGATACAAACATTAATTAGGGACACAAACATTAATTAGGGACACAAACATTAATTAGGGCACAAACATTAATTAGGGACACAAACATTAATTAGGGACACAAACATTAATTAGGGATATAAACATTAATTAGGGATATAAACATTAATTAGGGACACAAACATTAATTAGGGACACAAACATTAATTAGGGACACAAACATTAATTAGGGACACAAACATTAATTAGGGATACAAACATTAATTAGGGAGACAAACATTAATTAGAGACACAAACATTAATTAGGGACACAAACATTAATTAGGGACACAAACATTAATTAAGGATATAAACATTAATTAGGGACACAAACATTAATTAGGGCACAAACATTAATTAGGGACACAAACATTAATTAGGGATATAAACATTAATTAGGGATACAAACATTAATTAGGGACACAAACATTAATTAGGGACACAAACATTAATTAGGGACACAAACATTAATTAGGGATATAAACATTAATTAGGGATACAAACATTAATTAGGGACACAAACATTAATTAGGGAGACAAACATTAATTAGGGACACAAACATTAATTAGGGATATAAACATTAATTAGGGATATAAACATTTTAATTAGGGATACAAACATTAATTAGGGATACAAACATTAATTAGGGATATAAACATTAATTAGGGACACAAACATTAATTAGGGATATAAACATTAATTAGGGATACAAACATTAATTAGGGACACAAACATTAATTAGAGACACAAACATTAATTAGGGACACAAACATTAATTAGGGATACAAACATTAATTAGGGATACAAACATTAATTAGGGACACAAACATTAATTAGAGACACAAACATTAATTAGGGACACAAACATTAATTAGGGATACAAACATTAATTAGGGACACAAACATTAATTAGGGATACAAACATTAATTAGGGACACAAACATTAATTAGAGACACAAACATTAATTAGGGACACAAACATTAATTAGGGACACAAACATTAATTAGGGATACAAACATTAATTAGGGATACAAACATTAATTAGGGACACAAACATTAATTAGAGACACAAACATTAATTAGGGACACAAACATTAATTAGGGATACAAACATTAATTAGGGACACAAACATTAATTAGGGACACAAACATTAATTAGGGCACAAACATTAATTAGGGACACAAACATTAATTAGGGACACAAACATTAATTAGGGATATAAACATTAATTAGGGATATAAACATTAATTAGGGACACAAACATTAATTAGGGACACAAACATTAATTAGGGACACAAACATTAATTAGGGATACAAACATTAATTAGGGACACAAACATTAATTAGAGACACAAACATTAATTAGGGACACAAACATTAATTAGGGATACAAACATTAATTAGGGAGACAAACATTAATTAGGGACACAAACATAATTAGGGACACAAACATTAATTAGGGATATAAACATTAATTAGGGATATAAACATTAATTAGGGACACAAACATTAATTAGGGACACAAATATTAATTAGGGATATAAACATTAATTAGGGATATAAACATTAATTAGGGATATAAACATTAATTAGGGATATAAACATTAATTAGGGACATAAACATTAATTAGGGACACAAACATTAATTAGGGATACAAACATTAATTAGGGAGACAAATATTAATTAGGGATACAAACATTAATTAGGGATATAAACATTAATTAGGGACATAAACATTAATTAGGGACACAAACATTAATTAGGGATATAAACATTAATTAGGGACACAAACATTAATTAGGGATACAAACATTAATTAGGGACACAAACATTAATTAGGGATACAAACATTAATTAGGGACACAAACATTAATTAGGGATATAAACATTAATTAGGGATATAAACATTAATTAGGGATACAAACATTAATTAGGGATACAAACATTAATTAGGGACACAAACATTAATTAGGGATACAACCATTAATTAGGGACACAAACATTAATTAGGGATATAAACATTAATTAGGGACACAAACATTAATTAGGGATACAAACATTAATTAGGGACACAAACATTAATTAGGGACACAAACATTAATTAGGGATATAAACATTAATTAGGGATACAAACATTAATTAGGGATACAAACATTAATTAGGGATATAAACATTAATTAGGGATACAAACATTAATTAGGGATACAAACATTAATTAGGGATATAAACATTAATTAGGGACACAAACATTAATTAGGGATACAAACATTAATTAGGGACACAAACATTAATTAGGGACACAAACATCAATTAGGGATATAAACATTAATTAGGGATACAAACATTAATTAGGGATACAAACATTAATTAGGGATATAAACATTAATTAGGGATACACACATTAATTAGGGACACAAACATTAATTAGGGACACAAACATTAAATGAGGGACGCAAACATTAATTAGGGACACAAACATTAATTAGGGACACAAACATTAATTAGGGATACAAACATTAATTAGGGATACAAACATTAAGGGACACAAACATTAATTAGGGATACAAACATTAATTAGGGATACAAACATTAATTAGGGATACAAACATTAATTAGGGATATAAACATTAATTAGGGATACAAACATTAATTAGGGACACAAACATTAATTAGGGACACAAACATTAATTAGGGATACAAACATTAATTAGGGACACAAACATTAATTAGGGACACAAACATTAATTAGGGATATAAACATTAATTAGGGATACAAACATTAATTAGGGATACAAACATTAATTAGGGATACAAACATTAATTAGGGATATAAACATTAATTAGGGACACAAACATTAATTAGGGATACAAACATTAATTAGGGATATAAACATTAATTAGGGATACAAACATTAATTAGGGATACAAACATTAATTAGGGATATAAACATTAATTAGGGATACAAACATTAATTAGGGATATAAACATTAATTAGGGATATAAACATTAATTAGGGATACAAACATTAATTAGGGATACAAACATTAATTAGGGATATAAACATTAATTAGGGATACAAACATTAATTAGGGAGACAAACATTAATTAGGGACACAAACATTAATTAGGGATATAAACATTAATTAGGGACACAAACATTAATTAGGGACACAAACATTAATTAGGGACACAAACATTAATTAGGGACACAAACATTAATTAGGGATATAAACATTAATTAGGGATACAAACATTAATTAGGGATATAAACATTAATTAGGGATACAAACATTAATTAGGGACACAAACATTAATTAGGGACACAAACATTAATTAGGGATACAAACATTAATTAGGGACACAAACATTAATTAGGGACACAAACATTAATTAGGGATATAAACATTAATTAGGGACACAAACATTAATTAGGGACACAAACATTAATTAGGGATATAAACATTAATTAGGGACACAAACATTAATTAGGGACACAAACATTAATTAGGGACACAAACATTAATTAGGGATATAAACATTAATTAGGGATACAAACATTAATTAGGGATATAAACATTAATTAGGGATACAAACATTAATTAGGGATATAAACATTAATTAGGGATACAAACATTAATTAGGGACACAAACATTAATTAGGGATATAAACATTAATTAGGGATACAAACATTAATTAGGGATATAAACATTAATTAGGGATATAAACATTAATTAGGGATACAAACATTAATTAGGGATACAAACATTAATTAGGGATATAAACATTAATTAGGGATACAAACATTAATTAGGGAGACAAACATTAATTAGGGACACAAACATTAATTAGGGATATAAACATTAATTAGGGACACAAACATTAATTAGGGACACAAACATTAATTAGGGATATAAACATTAATTAGGGATATAAACATTAATTAGGGATACAAACATTAATTAGGGATACAAACATTAATTAGGGATACAAACATTAATTAGGGATACAAACATTAATTAGGGATATAGACATTAATTAGGGACACAAACATTAATTAGGGACACAAACATTAATTAGGGATATAAACATTAATTAGGGACACAAACATTAATTAGGGATACAAACATTAATTAGGGACACAAACATTAATTAGGGACACAAACATTAATTAGGGATATAAACATTAATTAGGGATACAAACATTAATTAGGGATACAAACATTAATTAGGGATATAAACATTAATTAGGGACACAAACATTAATTAGGGATACAAACATTAATTAGGGACACAAACATTAATTAGGGACACAAACATTAATTAGGGATATAAACATTAATTAGGGATACAAACATTAATTAGGGATACAAACATTAATTAGGGATATAAACATTAATTAGGCATACACACATTAATTAGGGACACAAACATTAATTAGGTTCACAAACATTAAATGAGGGACACAAACATTAATTAGGGACACAAACATTAATTAGGGACACAAACATTAATTAGGGATACAAACATTAATTAGGGATACAAACATTAAGGGACACAAACATTAATTAGGGATACAAACATTAATTAGGGATACAAACATTAATTAGGGATACAAACATTAATTAGGGATATAAACATTAATTAGGGATACAAACATTAATTAGGGACACAAACATTAATTAGGGACACAAACATTAATTAGGGATACAAACATTAATTAGGGACACAAACATTAATTAGGGACACAAACATTAATTAGGGATATAAACATTAATTAGGGATACAAACATTAATTAGGGATACAAACATTAATTAGGGATACAAACATTAATTAGGGATATAAACATTAATTAGGGACACAAACATTAATTAGGGATACAAACATTAATTAGGGATATAAACATTAATTAGGGATACAAACATTAATTAGGGACACAAACATTAATTAGGGATATAAACATTAATTAGGGATACAAACATTAATTAGGGATATAAACATTAATTAGGGATATAAACATTAATTAGGGACACAAACATTAATTAGGGACACAAACATTAATTAGGGACACAAACATTAATTAGGGATATAAACATTAATTAGGGATACAAACATTAATTAGGGATATAAACATTAATTAGGGATATAAACATTAATTAGGGACACAAACATTAATTAGGGATACAAACATTAATTAGGGATATAAACATTAATTAGGGACACAAACATTAATTAGGGACACAAACATTAATTAGGGATATAAACATTAATTAGGGATACAAACATTAATTAGGGATATAAACATTAATTAGGGATATAAACATTAATTAGGGACACAAACATTAATTAGGGACACAAACATTAATTAGGGACACAAACATTAATTAGGGATATAAACATTAATTAGGGATACAAACATTAATTAGGGATATAAACATTAATTAGGGATACAAACATTAATTAGGGATATAAACATTAATTAGGGATATAAACATTAATTAGGGATACAAACATTAATTAGGGATACAAACATTAATTAGGGATACAAACATTAATTAGGGATACAAACATTAATTAGGGAGACAAACATTAATTAGGGACACAAACATTAATTAGGGATATAAACATTAATTAGGGACACAAACATTAATTAGGGACACAAACATTAATTAGGGATATAAACATTAATTAGGGATATAAACATTAATTAGGGATACAAACATTAATTAGGGATACAAACATTAATTAGGGATACAAACATTAATTAGGGATACAAACATTAATTAGGGATATAGACATTAATTAGGGACACAAACATTAATTAGGGACACAAACATTAATTAGGGATATAAACATTAATTAGGGACACAAACATTAATTAGGGATACAAACATTAATTAGGGACACAAACATTAATTAGGGACACAAACATTAATTAGGGATATAAACATTAATTAGGGATACAAACATTAATTAGGGATACAAACATTAATTAGGGATATAAACATTAATTAGGGACACAAACATTAATTAGGGATACAAACATTAATTAGGGACACAAACATTAATTAGGGACACAAACATTAATTAGGGATATAAACATTAATTAGGGATACAAACATTAATTAGGGATACAAACATTAATTAGGGATATAAACATTAATTAGGGATACACACATTAATTAGGGACACAAACATTAATTAGGGACACAAACATTAAATGAGGGACACAAACATTAATTAGGGACACAAACATTAATTAGGGACACAAACATTAATTAGGGATACAAACATTAATTAGGGATACAAACATTAAGGGACACAAACATTAATTAGGGATACAAACATTAATTAGGGATACAAACATTAATTAGGGATACAAACATTAATTAGGGATATAAACATTAATTAGGGATACAAACATTAATTAGGGACACAAACATTAATTAGGGACACAAACATTAATTAGGGATACAAACATTAATTAGGGACACAAACATTAATTAGGGACACAAACATTAATTAGGGATATAAACATTAATTAGGGATACAAACATTAATTAGGGATACAAACATTAATTAGGGATACAAACATTAATTAGGGATATAAACATTAATTAGGGACACAAACATTAATTAGGGATACAAACATTAATTAGGGATATAAACATTAATTAGGGATACAAACATTAATTAGGGACACAAACATTAATTAGGGATATAAACATTAATTAGGGATACAAACATTAATTAGGGATATAAACATTAATTAGGGATATAAACATTAATTAGGGACACAAACATTAATTAGGGACACAAACATTAATTAGGGACACAAACATTAATTAGGGATATAAACATTAATTAGGGATACAAACATTAATTAGGGATATAAACATTAATTAGGGATATAAACATTAATTAGGGACACAAACATTAATTAGGGATACAAACATTAATTTGGGATATAAACATTAATTAGGGACACAAACATTAATTAGGGACACAAACATTAATTAGGGATATAAACATTAATTAGGGATACAAACATTAATTAGGGATATAAACATTAATTAGGGATATAAACATTAATTAGGGACACAAACATTAATTAGGGACACAAACATTAATTAGGGACACAAACATTAATTAGGGATATAAACATTAATTAGGGATACAAACATTAATTAGGGATATAAACATTAATTAGGGATACAAACATTAATTAGGGATATAAACATTAATTAGGGATACAAACATTAATTAGGGACACAAACATTAATTAGGGATATAAACATTAATTAGGGATACAAACATTAATTAGGGATATAAACATTAATTAGGGATATAAACATTAATTAGGGATACAAACATTAATTAGGGATACAAACATTAATTAGGGATATAAACATTAATTAGGGATACAAACATTAATTAGGGAGACAAACATTAATTAGGGACACAAACATTAATTAGGGATATAAACATTAATTAGGGACACAAACATTAATTAGGGATATAAACATTAATTAGGGATATAAACATTAATTAGGGATACAAACATTAATTAGGGATACAAACATTAATTAGGGACACAAACATTAATTAGGGATACAAACATTAATTAGGGACACAAACATTAATTAGGGATATAAACATTAATTAGGGACACAAACATTAATTAGGGATACAAACATTAATTAGGGACACAAACATTAATTAGGGACACAAACATTAATTAGGGATATAAACATTAATTAGGGATACAAACATTAATTAGGGATACAAACATTAATTAGGGATATAAACATTAATTAGGGATACAAACATTAATTAGGGATACAAACATTAATTAGGGATATAAACATTAATTAGGGACACAAACATTAATTAGGGATACAAACATTAATTAGGGACACAAACATTAATTAGGGACACAAACATTAATTAGGGATATAAACATTAATTAGGGATACAAACATTAATTAGGGATACAAACATTAATTAGGGATATAAACATTAATTAGGGATACACACATTAATTAGGGACACAAACATTAATTAGGGACACAAACATTAAATGAGGGACACAAACATTAATTAGAGAGACAAACATTAATTAGGGACACAAACATTAATTAGGGATATAAACATTAATTAGGGACACAAACATTAATTAGGGACACAAACATTAATTAGGGACACAAACTTTAATTAGGGACACAAACATTAATTAGGGATATAAACATTAATTAGGGATACAAACATTAATTAGGGATATAAACATTAATTAGGGATACAAACATTAATTAGGGACACAAACATTAATTAGGGACACAAACATTAATTAGGGACACAAACATTAATTAGGGACACAAACATTAATTAGGGACACAAACATTAATTAGGGATATAAACATTAATTAGGGATACAAACATTAATTAGGGAGACAAACATTAATTAGGGACACAAACATTAATTAGGGATATAAACATTAATTAGGGATATAAACATTAATTAGGGATACAAACATTAATTAGGGACACAAACATTAATTAGGGATACAAACATTAATTTGGGATATAAACATTAAGGGACACAAACATTAATTAGGGACACAAACATTAATTAGGGAGACAAACATTAATTAGGGATACAAACATTAATTAGGGATACAAACATTAATTAGGGATACAAACATTAATTAGGGATACAAACATTAATTAGGGATACAAACATTAATTAGGGACACAAACATTAATTAGGGACACAAACATTAATTAGGGACACAAACATTAATTAGGGATACAAACATTAATTAGGGATACAAACATTAATTAGGGACACAAACATTAATTAGGGATACAAACATTAATTAAGGACACAAACATTAATTAGGGATACAAACATTAATTAGGGACTCAAAAATTATTACACGGGTAAATTTATTACACGAAATGTTAAGTTTAGAAGATGCTAGAAAGTAATGCATAAGCAATTAATAGACGTAAAATATAATGCTAATATAAATGAAAAGATCATAACAAGCTCTTTTCAATGATAGTGAAGGGCAGCTCAGGCAGTTGAGCGCGTGGCACCTTTTATCGCATTGTTGTCCACAGTAGCGGCACAGTAGCGGTAAAGTAGTGGAACTGTAGCGATACAGAAGCGGCACAGTAACGGTTCAGTAGCGTCACAGTTGCGGGTTGCGGTACAGTAGCGGCTTCGTTGCGGCACAGTAGCGGCACAGTTGCGGCACAGTAGCGGCCTAATGCAGTTTTCACAAAGTAAATGAAATGGTGCAGAAGTCAAGCATTCGCCAAAAGACCTGGCTTCGCTAGTACTTTGGTAACTACTACGATCGGCATGCTGCATTGCAGCTGCATTATATATATATATATTACATTTATATTAAGAATGCTCAGCCTGCTTGTCGACAAAATTGCGCCGCCACAACTCCCTATCACCCATGACATTTGCTAGATCATCCGCAATCTTCAAGGCCAGTGTCCTTTAAGATGCGTCTCAAGAAAGTCATGGGCTGTCCACCATGCTTATTCGCTCCCTGAGGCCGCCAAAGCACAAGATTATGCACTGGCTGGTCCTCACGGCGAAAGCAATGGCCTGCAAAGCGGAGGCGGCTTTGTTCAAGTGTCAGGCTAGGGGGGACTAATGGGACACCTCCAGTGTTGTATAGAGTCTGATTGGAGATGTGTTCATTGTACTTGACACAATGAACCCGGCGCAGTATTCTTGTGAAAGTGCCATCCAGAGATTTGGTGTCCTCGGCAGTTAGAGCCCAGCATGGACTCCCATAGAGGAGTACTGGTACTACTGCTGCCATAAATAGTCGAAACTTAAGGTTCCGTTTTATTCTATGGGACTTCCAAATCCTGGACAAACTATTTAACGCAGCCCATGCCTTCCCCTTACGTATCCGAAGGTCTTCACCTGACTTTCTGATCCATGATCCCAAGTAGCAGAAGTCATCCACTTGCTCAAGCAAGCCGTCCTTAATGCTTATGCCCTTACGATCAGACATTTCTTGAGAGCTGCCTAGGTTAACTGTCATGATTTTGGCCTTCTTGGAGTTTACAAAAATACCAACACTAGAAGCAACCTGCTCCAATGAGCAGAGGAGCTCTAGTGATTCTGACAGTCGTCAGCGAAGTCTAGATCAGTAAGGCACTTTGCTGGATTTCCTCTACTTCTTGTCCCAGTATGGGGTGTTACCACCATCACCCCATCTTTATTAAGATGGTCTATGGACATGCGTAGAACATAATCAACCACAATTACGAATAAGAATGGTGCAAGTGTGTCACTCTTAATGACTCCCCATAAGACTTAGAATGGATCTGTGTCTCCATCACCAGTAGACACAAATGTGGTGGAACCATCGTACAGTGATCTGATAGCAGCAATAGTTTCCTCATGAATTCCATATGCTGCCAGTATGCTGAACATTCGTGGTCGGGAAACTTGAGTCGAAGGACTTGAAGAAGTGCCAAAATGGGCTCCATGGTCCCACGACCTTTACGGAACCCATTCTGATTTCCACGGAGCAGTCTCTCAATGGGATCCCTGATGCGATTTAATAGAATTCTATTGTATAGCTTTGAAGCAATCGTGTTCGCGCTTTCAGACCTTTGGCAGTTTAACCCGCCAAATTAGGATGTCTGTTAGATAATAAATCACTTTAGCCGATGACAAATATTTGATTCACTACACTAGTCGAAACCAATCTGTGCGCGATCATTCACCCGCTGGATAATTCCCGGGAGATTGGGTTCGACGGCTTAATTTTATTGCTATGTAAGCTTAATGTATTATTCGACTGACAGTATTATATAATCTCTGACAATATTATTCACCTTCGGGAATATTAACAGTTCCTTTAGGACGTGGCGCTTTATCTATATAAACAGAGTTATGACTTAAACTACTCACAACGATATGGCTTAATTATAATTCACATATATGGCACATTCTTTAGGAAATGCTTCGTTATCAGTCTCACTCATACACAATGCTGCACAATACTGCACACTGATCTGCCGATCTTCACTGATTTTAGTCACATATAAAAGGAACACGGACTGACTCATGTAGGGGCTATCAAATAACATTAGATTCACTTCAAACCACTTTAACATAAGTCACAATCGTTATGTATAACCTTTCTCTCTTACCTTCAGTATATCAAGAATATTGGGTTTTCGGGGTTATTTATCGTTATTCCAAATATAATAATTCATCAACCAAATTATGAAGTACAGACAGCAAATAGCAGTATAACAATATAAAGTATGCACAGTGTTACACAGTATGCAGTGTATGCAGTACTGCAGTATGCATTGATTGCATTGAGTTAGGTTAGTCAAGTTAGATAACGGATATATGTCCTTATGATTAAGCCTACTAGTGTACGGCTAAAACAGTAAAGCACAAAATACTTCCAAGCCGTTCTTTCTTTGGCTCAGGACTGAATGTAAACACTGCACATAGGCATTGCGTCATTTCTCGGAAATTTTCTGTACAAGGAGCCACAAAAACGCTCTAATTGGCTGACTGAACTGAGAGACGCCGTAGAACAAAGGAAATCAACACGTATGAATGTCAGCTGTTAACCGTAGTCATAGTAACTACTGTTCAAGAGTAGCTATCACCCCTTTGCGTCACGAATTGCCATAGAATCATAAAATATGCCTTTCACAGTACACATACGGAGGAAATAGGTCTTAGATCCTCTAAAAACACCGATACAG
The DNA here is from genome assembly GCA_032718475.1 of Nemertoderma westbladi. Taxonomy (NCBI): domain Eukaryota; kingdom Metazoa; phylum Xenacoelomorpha; order Nemertodermatida; family Nemertodermatidae; genus Nemertoderma; species Nemertoderma westbladi. The sequence goes on along the minus strand of JAUCBJ010000272.1, from coordinate 3,049 downwards.
CAATAATACGGTCTCTTACACTTATTAAATCAACTACAGAGTATTTTAATGTAAAAGATAATAAAAATAACGGGGCAATTCAGCAAAGGCTTTTACACCGCTCCCAGAAAATGGGATTTTCAGTCTATAAAATATAAAAATCACAGTTTCTAAAACCTAAAGATACTCTAAACAGTTAGTCTTTCTTGCGCGGACGGCGTTTACGCAGTTTTTTAAAGCTAGCAAGAGTCCTTTTCTCTTTGGGGGGAACCACTTTACTAGGAGGGCCATAACTCCTGGGTGAAGGGTGCAATATGATTGCATTAGAAGGTTTGGGTTTACTGTCGGTGTCTCGTCCATTTCGATATGCTTCTCCTCGAGCTGATTTTCCTCCGCTTGTCATGGGATACGTTCGTCCAAAACTCTCGCAGAGAATAGGGTTTTCTAAGCTTGATATCTTCTTTGAGATTCGAGGTTTCCCAATCGAACTGAGATAAGGCCAATTCGTTTATCGATTGGACTTACTGTGATAACTTACGTTTATCTGAACAAACGCAGGTTTCTTTTTTGATCTTTATAAAATAGCGTTTAACTCGTTTCGTACAACGCTCTCCTTCACCTTGATGAAGGGTTGTATCGCGTTAAACGGGACGACCATACGGTTGGATAGTGATATTAGGTGTCTGCGTCATAATCCAGCTAGGTAAGATGGGCGGCTAGCTAGAAATCACTGTCGGAGTGTTACCGATTAATTGTTAGGGTAGCACTAGATCTTGAACAGTGAATACCGTCCGCGAGGATCCGCGACACCACCAGGATCGCAGGTCTGAGGTCCAACTAAGGAATGAGGAGGTTTGACCGAGTATTCCGGGACTCTGATCGTAGGTTTACTCCAGGATCGTTCGAGCCGAGTGAGCATAGGTGATACGTCAACAAGTTTCGGTTTACGTGGATGTTTATGTCTTTCCGTTTATTAGTTGGGTCTAGGGCATTTATCGTAATAATACCAAAGACGCACGTCTGGTAGGGTAAACGCGGGTGATATTTATTTGTTGTTACAATGCTTCTATCAAGAATTCCAAATATACGTTGGAGTTACCGCGTCCATTTGTTTCTTAAGTGTCTTTTCTTTCGAGTCGATTTCGAATAGAATTTTCGCATTCGAATTTCCGTTTATGGTTCCGACTCCGCTGGGCAGGATATATAGTCGACATAGTCCGTATTGTGTAAATCGATAGGATGACCAGTAGTTAAGAAGCCCATATACGTACCATTACGCTGCGTATATCGAGCAGCGAATTTTCTATAGTCCAACTCACGCGTGAGCTGCTCTTGGGACATTGGCGGTTCGATATAACGACCATCGTCCTCCGCAGCAGTTGGACTAACGTCGCCGCGTATTAAGCTATCAACAAACGCTTGTAAAAGTAGAGTATATCGCTCCCCGATACCAAGACCATCTTCTATCAACTCCGTCATATCTGCTATATATGAGTTTATCCATATTATAATGAGTCCACATTTAGGCGAGCGGGCGTCGCTGCCTACCCCAATCAACCCCCGGACAGTACGAGATCCTCAGCGCCGATGTGTCGTCGCCGCTGTACTTTCGCCAACGACGTAGCCGCACAACGACAACGACAACCGGCACAAGTCACTCAACTGTCCGTCCCAAAGGCTTAGATGTACTTCAGGTTTTCCTTGGAGAGTTAGGTTACTTTACGATTGCGACTGGCTACTGTAAACACACCTTAGCAGTAACATTCGCCTATAAGCTCACAAGTACCACACACACAACTTGTCACAAATTACACGCACTCGGGTCACTTGTCCGTTAGTCAATGCCTTCCAGAATGTCACTGTATTATTATGTATCCTTGGATACTAGTAGTGCGCTATTTATTCCCTATGCTATTCAATGGGACAAGCTTTCTATTGTTCGTTTAACTCAATTCTAATTCTAGCGTGGTTGTTGCTATGGTGACATTATGCAAAGCTAGCGGTAGAATTAGGGTGATTCCAATGCATACAGATCTGGGATGTTATTTAATAGTATTCTTTAATAGTCAATGTTCTGTTTTATACATGACTTTATGAATTTTATCGGCTATTGACTATGTTTGGGAGACTTTCGCACACTCATACGCATGATAAGATAAATCTCCGCTCCCTTGATCTATTAATTAATGGAATTTTGGGAACTTTATAAATTGCGTAAAATGGCAATTTATTAAATTCATTAAAAGGCATGAATTTAAATTTATTCCCTGAAATTTTATTATTTGATAATTAAATGGACATATTTTGATTCTAGAACATGTCTAGGGACACAAGATCCTTAATTCTATGACAATTGTCTTTTTTAAGAATATCGGTAAATGCTACGATATCTTAATTGACTAGAATTGTTGAAGGATCTGAATTTTACAGATTTTGATTTATTAGATTTGCAAATATTAAATAATTAATATTTGAGATGGGCACCGATTTATTCCAGAACTTGTCTGGGGACGTTAACCACTGATTCTAGAATTTGTCTTTCAAGTATATCGGTGGGTGCCGCGATATCTTAATCGACTAGAATTACAGATGGTCAAAGGGTTTAACAGATTTATTTTGCGTTATACGCTACTGTTAAAGGGACATCACGCTACTATATGTATTATTTAATATACGGTATGAGAGCAATATCGCACGAAGCAATGTCAGTGTGAAGAGGCAAGTCGTTTCCAAGGTCTACCCAGAGCTTGGTTTAGCCGAGACACGAGGATCTGAACTTTGCATTCCTAATACTCTGCCTACCAATAATACTTAAATATAGTAGTGGCTTTATTGTACTTTAATAAGTACGGACATTTCATCTTACTGTAGTTACGTATTTATAATATAATACGGACAGTAAGGAAAGAGAAAAATAATTATTTCTTCGCCGTCGCACTAAATATAATATAAGTAAGTATGTACGTAATAAACACGAATATATTGCACTATTCTACAAAATAATCGCTAAATAATATTCTACTAAATTAAATAAAACGATTATAATAAAATTACATAGTAATACATAAAT
>JAUCBJ010000271.1:0-58573 GCA_032718475.1 Nemertoderma westbladi | reverse complement strand
CTATTTAGTAAAAATCTATAAATAATATTATGAACAATTATCTGTGCAGAAAACATGGAAAATATGCTATAATAAACAAGCTATTATTAATTAATAGAAACCAGTAGAAAACAGCCCTACAGGATGCGTAAACAGAATGCCAGTTATTGCCATTAACGGCCCCTCGAGCCTATGTCAATAATGTAATATTATGGTTTTGTTCAGAAATGGAAAAAATGAGTAAGCGCGTCACCGGGGGTTGAACCAGCGCTATACGTACGTTTCAGCCTATCAGGCCTCATCAGTAGCGCTAACCAGTTCAGCCACTTGCCCCTGACATTCACTATCCCACCTAATCCACTTCTATTGAACAGGCAGTCTTAAGTTGCATATCCTATCTCTCTATATCTATATATCTCATATGGCAATAATAGCCGAAATTCTTCTAAATTTCTTAGATTATGACTTAGGTTTAGTGTTACATAATAATATTAATTAGGGTTGAGGATTACCAAATTAACCCTAACCAAACTAACAATTCAAATACACCCAAAGTCAGATAAGGTAGTAGTACACTTTAGGCCTACTATTATTATTATTATTATTATCGTACATATTGATTAAAACACAATAGTACAGACAGATGTGTATGTATGTATGTATGACAAAAAAGAAGGAAAAAAAATGAAGCAAAAATTAAGAGCACAAAAGAGGCCTAGATATATAAATGTATGTACAGAATAAGCATTAAACGTACCTAGTGAACAAGTCAACAGACAATATAATATTAGAACGTTGCAACGTAATTGCGCATATACTAATTCATCGTAGCTGAAACCGGGAACCGTTAATTCATTAATGATTGCTAATGATAACTCGTTACAAATTAACGGACGCCATTCCTGTTCATCCGGAATTTCAACGTACGATAAACGGCCTGCTAACATTGGTGTTATACAATTTAGGTCTGAAATATTACATTCGTTACCTATTCGTCTCAAATTCCTACCTGAAATTGACCGACAATCAAACATGGTTAAATTAGCTAATAACCTTACACATAACCAATGACCGATCGCTATTCAGCACTGTGTCTTTAAATTTAACAAACCGTTTGCGAAGCATACTGTAAGGGTGTGGAAAATTAACTAAATGTTGCACAATAAACCTATGGCTATTATAAGGCAAAGCCCAAACCCATCTGACATTGTTATTCCACGCTGTAAGAACTCTTCTACAATTATCTGACGATAAATCCCATATTGGGCTACCGTAAAAACTTGTGCAGTATAATTTCTGTATTTTAGTAATGCAACTGGGTACTGCGAATCGAAATTCATTTCTTAGATTATCCAATGTCCCAATAAATGCGCCGCGTTTGCGGTCTATGTCGGTGTCGGTTGTACCTTTGAAATTTATAACATTCCCCAGATGCATTGCCTCTTTAACCCAAGGAAGTACATTATTGTTTGCCATGATATTACACAATGGTTGTTTCCATGAAAAATTAAATGGAATACATTTTGATTTCGATTTCTTTGGGTTTGGGTCCGTACTGAGCCGCAAATTATACTTACTACAGAATTCTAAACAAATATTTACCATGAACTGTAAACCTACTGTACTACAGATAGGTAAAGCAGGCAGGTTACTGTACAAATTGCAAACTGTATTAATCATTTTAAATTTACTTTCAGTTTTGCCTACCTTTTGGTACAAAACGATTCACTGGCTGTATTTTGAATGACATATCTTGGTTCGCACTGTTCCACGCATTGGAAACCCATGGCGTAGGTTGACTCCCCACAAGATTCTACACAAGTTCCGTTCTTCGAGAAATGCACGCAGCTCTAAAATTATAATATTAATTGGCAAATTAAATTTACACTTACAAAGACATTATCGGTCTGGTTAACCAAATCCTGAAAAACTCCTAGAAAGTGAAGGCGAAAGCTAATTTGGGTAATGGCCGGCCATTCGACGGTTTTAAGCTAAATCGAGTGTGCTGATTCCGAATCCGTCGAATGCTAAGCTCAATTGGAAATTTTAAGGGTCCCGTTTCACCATTGCGACAGATCATAACACTACTTTCTATTGACCCTACATAAATCTAACCTTGACCTGCCCCTCCTAAACCGGCATCAGACCGTTGCTAAGGTAGGTTTTAGAAACCAGATATCATGGTATCTGTTTAAAATCATTTTTGCAAATATTAATATTTTTCTAAACCAATGTCAAATACGTGCTCCTGAAATTATTCATTACTCATATTCATTATTGATGAAACTTTCAGAAACATTGCCCTATATCTTTTTAATGGTTTTTAATCGTGATAAAAATGTATTGTCACTTTCCATGTATCCATGGAAACAGTAAAAAATGACCTTCTGTACTGTTTCATCACTTTAAATATACAGTAGTTAGAGAGTTTAGATCAGTTTAAAATGAATTCCATTTAGGATCAATTGCCTTACATTTTCATAACCCAAGACAATTATTTCTCGATACAGTTGTAGGCCGAGGTATTTTCTGGTAACAATAGCAACCGGAAACATTTTGTAGTATGTATAATAACCGTCAGAAATATTTTATATGTACTTATCGGATGCATAATATGTTACATAACTGAACATTCATGATCACAAGCGAAGTTATTATTATATTGTTACCCTAGTAACGGGCTTATTTTATTATTAATAATGTTGTTCCAGTATCGTTTTGGTATTTCATTCACCTTAGAGTTTAATAATTTAAGGATTTTTGAAAATAAAAACTTTATGGGGTCTTCTATAGTTATTTTATATTAACAAAGTTATGATTTATGGTTTCAGCAACGGGTGTGTTCCCCCTAATACGGGCGGGAAGAATGGCTATTGTAATTTATCAAAATTTAATATTAATCAAATTTTAATTTAATACATCATACTTACATGCAACCATTGATTGTACACACATAGCAACCATTATACTTACATAGCAACCATCCGCGCTGCTATTAAAGCAACCGCCCGCGCATTCAGAGAAACAACATTTCTTCTGATTAGTTTCTGTTTCGTAGCAACGATTATTGCACGCGGGGCAACCGACATAAGTCAATGTTTGGCAATCGCCGACATCGGGACCGGAGCAATAACCCGAGGAGCATTGGCCATCGCAATGGACAGATTTACCTAAATTAATTTAATAACCCAATAACAGTCTCTGGAACTGTGTTCTTTAGGGGCCGGGGTAGATATGGAAGTAAAAGTAAATAGCAAAGCCCTGGTTATTCCCTTTAAAACATTATTGTCGAAATGAAAACTTCCCGTCCCATGCGTGGATCGATCACATTCACATGAGTCTATATTAATTATTATATCTGTGAATCATATCTGTATACCATGAATCTATTATATCTTTGTGTCATTGGCCTAACTGCCTCTCCCATAGAATATAATTGTTACTGCAGCAGTTCGGAATACAGGGAGGGACATTAGTAAATTAAACGGGTCTGAGTTAGCATTAGGTGTATATGCAAACAAAATGTCGTAGACCTTTAGAGTTATACAGAGATCGAATTAATGAAAATACCTAGAATAACAAAGACGGGCTACAGTATAATTACAACGACATCAGGAAACATAATTTATATATTTTATAATTTAAATTTATTTAAATTATTGCAATATTTCACAATCCTAACGGATTACTTTATCAAGCAATCACAGAAATATCCCGTTTATATCAATTTAAATTATAAGCAGATGGATGTTACCTCTCTTAAATATATTTTATATATAGTTGTGGCAGATTACAAGCCTCGATATACGAGGTTCTGTTCACTAATTATTGGGAGTGAGCTAGTTCGCATAGTAAAGTTATAAAAAAAACCAACATTTGTCGTTTTTATCTCCGTTATTAACGATATCTATTCTCGTAGAATCTTCAGTAGTGCGGAGGATATCTGTCCAGTTAAGCAAGTTCATGTAGCAAAGTTGTGCATTGTGTTTTATACAGATAGACCTTCCCCCCACAACAATATCTGTAACGAAATGGGTTTTTCAAATTTTAAACTAATTACAATTAGCAAAGTTCACCATTTATTATAATTAACATTTATTTATCCGACGCCCCTCCTACTGTACACACCCATAGGCATATAACATTAACTGTATGAATAATATGAAAAATTACTGGATTTCTCTACGATTCGTATTATGAAGGTTCGTTGTTTCCGAAACCCGTGTCCATACATCCTGTTGAATAATTACAAGAGTATAATGGGAATTCTAATCCACTAACATTATTATTTGGAAACACTAAAAATACTATAAATAACAAACAGCGATGCGGTTCTTTGCTTCCGTAAGCCTTCTTCGGTTTATTAAATCTAGGTCGCACATCCGGTTGTGTTAGAACTAATATTTGATGAGTTTATTGCACTGCGCGCGTTTAATCCGATTCGTAATAAAGTCTAAATAATCAACTTTTGTAGGAGCTCATAACGGCAACAATGTATGGGGATTTAACAACAAGGGATGTGTGTTAACTACAGGGGATGGAGAATTAACAACAAGGGATGTGTGTTAACTACAGGGGATGGAGAGTTAACAACAAGGGATGTGTGTTAACTACAGGGAATGGAGCGTTACAATAAGGGATGTGTGTTAACTACATGGGATGGAGAGTTAACAATAAGGGATGTGTGTTAACTACAGGGGATGGAGAGTTACAATAAGGGATGTGTGTCAACTACAGGGGATGGAGCGTTAACAATAAGGGATGTATGTGTGTTTACTACAGGGGATGGAGAGTTAACAATAAGGGATGTGTGTTAACTACAGGGGATGGAGAGTTAACATTAAGGGATGTATGTGTGTTAACTACAAGGAATGGAGAGTTAACAATAAGGGATGTGTGTTAACTACAGGGGATGGAGAGTTAACATTAAGGGATGTATGTGTGTTAACTACAAGGAATGGAGAGTTAACAATAAGGGATGTGTGTTAACTACAGGGAATGGAGAGTTAACATTAAGGGATGTATGTGTGTTTACTACAGGGGATGGAGAGTTAACAATAAGGGATGTGTGTTAACTACAGGGGATGGAGAGTTAACATTAAGGGATGTATGTGTGTTAACTACAAGGAATGGAGAGTTAACAATAAGGGATGTGTGTTAACTACAGGGGATGGAGAGTTAACATTAAGGGATGTATGTGTGTTAACTACAAGGAATGGAGAGTTAACAATAAGGGATGTGTGTTAACTACAAGGAATGGAGAGTTAACAATAAGGGATGTGTGTTAACTACAGGGGATAGAGAGTTAACATTAAGGGATGTATGTGTGTTAACTACAAGGAATGGAGAGTTAACAATAAGGGATGTGTGTTAACTACATGGAATGGAGAGTTACAATAAGGGATGCTTGTTTACTACAGGGGATGGAGAGTTAACAATAAGGGATGCTTGTTTACTACAGGGGATGGAGAGTTAACAATAAGGGATGTGTGTTAACTACAGGGAATGGAGAGTTAACATTAAGGGATGTATGTGTGTTTACTACAGGGGATGGAGAGTTAACAATAAGGGATGTGTGTTAACTACAGGGGATGGAGAGTTAACATTAAGGGATGTATGTGTGTTAACTACAAGGAATGGAGAGTTACAATAAGGGATGCTTGTTTACTACAGGGGATGGAGAGTTAACAATAAGGGATGCTTGTTTACTACAGGGGATGGAGAGTTAACAATAAGGGATGTGTGTTAACTACAGGGAATGGAGAGTTAACATTAAGGGATGTATGTGTGTTTACTACAGGGGATGGAGAGTTAACAATAAGGGATGTGTGTTAACTACAGGGGATGGAGAGTTAACAATAAGGGATGTGTGTTAACTACAGGAGATGGGGAGTTAACAATAAGGGATGTGTGTTAACTACAGGGGATGGAGAGTTAACAACAAGAGATGTGTGTTAACTACAGGGGATAGGGAGTTAACAATAAGGGATGTGTGTTAACTACAGGGATGGGGAGTTAACAATAAAGGATGTGTGTTAACTACAGGGGATAGGGAGTTAACAATAAGGGATGTGTGTTAACTACAGGGAATGGATCGTTACAATAAGGGATGCTTGTTAAGTACAGGGGATGGAGAATTAACAATAAGGGATGTGTGTTAACTACAGGGGATGGGGAGTTAACAATAAGGGATGTGTGTTAACTACAGGGGATGGAGAGTTACAATAAGGGATGCTTGTTTAAGTACAGGGGATGGAGAATTAACAATAAGGGATGTGTGTTAATTACAGGGGATGGAGAGTTAACAATAAGGGATATGTGTTAACTACAGGGGATGGAGAGTTAACAACAAGGGATGTGTGTTAACTACAGGGAATGGAGAGTTACAATAAGGGATGCTTGTTTAAGTACAGGGGATGGAGAATTAACAATAAGGGATATGTGTTAACTACAGGGGATGGAGAGTTAACAACAAGGGATGTGTGTTAACTACAGGGGATGGAGAGTTACAATAAGGGATGCTTGTTTAAGTACAGGGGATGGAGAATTAACAATAAGGGATATGTGTTAACTACAGGGGATGGAGAGTTAACAACAAGGGATATGTGTTAACTACAGGGGATGGAGAGTTAACAACAAGGGATGTGTGTTAACTACAGGGGATGGGGCGTCGACAAATGAAGAATACAGCACGAAATTAGAACGTAAAAATATGTCGAAACTGAATGAAAACACGTACAATTTTGATTTAACAAACAAGTAAAAGTAAAGAAAGTCATAAGACAAGACGAAACGAACAGCAGCGGTACGTTCATACATGCCTAATTGATGAAACACAATATAATATTTTAAGGTGAAGTCACAGTAGTGCGTGACGCAATCCCTCTAACGGTCAGTCACACAGTAGTTACGCACCCGCACAGTCCAACAAACAATACGCAATGAAGTTATCAGTGACGCGAAAAACTTACCTTTTAGGGAGCCAATACCGAGATATTCCAAATCCGGATTCTTTATTACGAAAAGGGAGCAGACTGAGTTTTGTACGACATGTTTACCACGGATGATGGTGAGATTATTCAACGGGATCCTTTTCAGTGCTGTATTATATATAATAACAGCTCCGGCTACCTATTTTGTTATGTAAAATAAAATTGTTGGATGTGATAGGTGCATTAGTGCAGTCCTCTTTTCTATGTCCCTTAGAACCCAATAATAATAATAATAATAATATTAGATAGTTTAAGAAATTATCCTGAGTTAGTTAATGAGGTACCGAGGTACCAACAGCAACATTCACACTACCGTACTGACAGTAATACAGGTATCAAACTGCACAGAAACATAGTCACAATCAGTCCAGTAACAGTCACTCCCATCCTCGTCAATGTTAACACAGTCCTCGGCCTGGTTATATTGAAAAATATCGAGACATGAAAAATATCGAGAGTAAAAATAACGCGAGTAAAAATATCGAGTGTTGAAAAATATCGAGAGTAAAAATATCGAGTGTTGAAAAATATCGAGAGTAAAAATATCGAGTGTTGAAAAATATCGAGAGTAAAAATATCGAGTGTTGAAAAATATCGAGAGTAAAAATATCGAGTGTTGAAAAATATAGAGTGTTGAAAAATATCGAGAGTAAAAATATCGAGTGTTGAAAAATATAGAGTGTTGAAAAATATCGAGAGTAAAAATATCGAGTGTTGAAAAATATAGAGTGTTGAAAAATATCGAGAGTAAAAATATCGATAGAAACAATTTTTTTAAATAAAGGTTGTATGATAATTTTTTTTACTAAAAATGTTCTAGAACAAAAATATTTATCAACATTTGGTAGCTTATACTATATATACGTATATATACTACTAGAAAGCCAGTGGCCCTTCGGGCCACGGCTTTCTAGTTCACAAGCCTATTTCACCATTCCAAACATTAATTAATTAATTAACTTAACAAAACTTTATATGATTGAGAATGTTCTCTCAAACAAAAGACTGATGCTGTTTTACTTTTTCAGTACTACACTGGTCAACATCCTTCACATAGATGCAGCCTTATGATGTAGTACTGTAGACCTCTGACAATTATAAGCGTAAAAGCATTTTTAATAAATAAATGTGAGAATGTTTTTACTTTTCAGATTCAGATATTTCGCACCCTAGCAGTAGACTGGAAATCCGGAGACTGGTTAGCGTCCTCCCCATACAAACAGCCTATGGTCAAGCATACCTTTCCCAAGTATAAGCAAAAAAGCATTAGAAACAACGAAATGGGAGAAGGATTTCACTTGAGACATTTCACCCTCTAGCGGCAGACTGAGAAATTGCAGATTGGTCAGAGTTTTCCACAAACACGCAGTCTATGGTGTAGTAGACCTCTGACAATTATCAGCCTAAAAGCATTAGAAACAACGAAACGGGATAAGGTTTTCACTTTCAGACATTTCGGCCCCTAGCGGCCGAATGGAGAACTGCAGTTTGTTCGGCGTCTTACCTAGACACACACCCTATGGTGTATTACACATCTGGCAAGTGTCAGCCTGAAAGCATATTAATAACGAAATGGGATAAGGTTTTCACTTTCAGACATTTGGCCCCCTAGCGGTAGACTGGATAAATGCAGACTGGTTCTAACTCCTCCCCAAACACACAGTCTATGGTGTAGTAGACCTCTGTCGAGTATCAGCAAAAAAGCATTATAAACAATGAAATGCATAAAGGTTTTCACTTTCAGACATTGCGCCCCCTAGCGGCAGACAGAGCTATTGCAAATTGGTCTTAGTTCTCCACAAACACGCAGTCTTTGATGATGTAGACCTCTGACAAGTATCAGCCTAAAAACATTAGAAACAACGAAACGGGATAAGGTTTTCACGTTCAGACATTTCGCCCCCTAGCGGCCAAATGGAGAACTGCAGTTTGTTCGGCGTCTTACCTAGACACACACCCTATGGTGTAATACAAATCTGCCAAGTGTCAGCCTAAAAGCATTATTAATAACGAAATGGGATAAGGTTTTCACTTTCAGACATTTGGCCCCCTAGCGGTAGACTGGAGAAATGCAGACTGGTTCTAGCTCCTCCCCAAACACGCAGTCTTGGTGTAGTAGACCTCTGCCAAGTATCAGCAAAAATGCAGTATAAACAACGAAATGGGTGAAGGTTTTCACTTTCAGACATTGCGCCCCCTACCGGCAGACAGATGAATTTCAGATTATTCAGAGTTCTCTACAAACACGCAGTCTATGGTGTAGTCGACTTCTGCCAAGTATCAGCAAAAAAGCATTATAAACAACGAAATGGGATAAGGTTTTCACTTTCAGATATTGCTCCCCCTAGCGGCAGACTGGGGAATTGCAGATTGGTCAGCAGCCTCCGAAAACACACAGCCTATGGTGTAGTAGACCTCTGCCACGTATCAGCTAAAAGGCATTAATAATAACGAAATGGGAGAAGGTTTTCAGTTTCTGACATTTCGCCCCCTAGCGGCAGACTGGAGAACTGCAGATTGATCAGTGTCTTCCCAAACACACAGTCTATGGTCAGGAACGTATCTGCAAAGTATCATTTAGAACAGATTGAGTCTGATGGTGCAACCGCTGTTATAGAGTTTCCTACAGAATGAACTGCTAGGCCTACTGCGCTACCGGTACCAAATTCACGAAATCTGCATTCACGCAAACAAACGCGTAAAATAAGACTCGAGATAGCGACAGTGCACGTGCTCGTGACGATAGCTTTCGTTCGATGTATCGCGAGCTCAGATTGGTGCTTGTGTGTAGAAACGTATAGCTTGGACAGACAAACAAACAAACAGACAGACAGACAGACAGACACATGATATTTATATATATAGACTAGAAAGCCTGTGGCCCTTCGGGCCACAGCTTTCTAGTGCACGTGCAGATGATATATGAATATGTGTGGGAGATTTGAGAACTGCATACGGAACAGACACCATCATTAAATAAAACACCACCCCATAAGAGATAACTGTCAAGTTTCAACTTTAGGCAGATTGTAAATAACAAAATTTCCAGAAAATGATCACTTTCAGATCCACCCTCTACCTGCGGACTGGTGAAATGCAGACGGCGCTGCAGTTTGGTAAAGATGGGGTTTATGGTGAAGTAAAATGCCTGCCTTTCAAGTTTCAGCTTAAACAGATTGTAAATAACAAAATTTGTGTAGATGTTCATATTCAAACATTTCACCCTCTAGCGGTAGACTGAAGAACTGTAGACGACTCTAGGACTCCGGAAAGATACAGAATATGCTGTAGTAGATTCCTGCCAAGTTCCAGCTCAATAGGATTAAAAAGAACCAAATGGGATGAGGTGTTCACTATCAGATATTTCGCCCTCTAGCGTCAAATAGGGGGACTGTATACAACTCTGCGAATCCGTAAAGGTACAGCCTATGTTGTAGTAGATGCCTACCAAGTTTCAGTCTAAACCGTTCGTAAATAACAAAGTTGGAGAAGATGTTAACTTTCAGACATTTCACCCTCTAGCGGTAGACTGGGGAAGTGTATAGGACTCTGCAACTCCGTAAAGATACAGCCTATGATGTAGTAGATACCTGACAAGTTTCAGCTCAAAATGATTAAAAAGAACCAAATGGGATGAGGTTTTCACTATCAGACAATTCCCCCTCTAGCGGCTGACTGTGGAACTGTAGACGACTCTACTACTCCACAAAGATATAGCTTATGCTATAGTAGATGTCTACCAAGTTTCAGTCTAAAAGGATTGTAAATAACAAAGTTGGAGGAGATGTTAACTTTCATACATTTCGCCCTCTAGCGGCAGACGCGGGTAATGTAGCCAACTCTGCGCGACTCAGTAAAGATATAGCCCATGCTGTAGTAGATGCCTACCAAGTTCAGTCTAAATGGATTATAAATAACAAAGTTGGAGAAGTTGGTAACTTTCAGACATTTCACCCTCTAGCGGTAGACTGGGGGGGGAAGTGTATAGGACTCTGCGACTCCGTAAAGATAGAGCCTAGGATGTAGTAGATACCTGCCAAGTTTCAGCTCAAAAGGGACTCTGCGACTCAGTAAAGATTCAGCCTATGCTGTAGTAGATGCCTACCAAGTTTCAGTCAAAACGGATTGTAAATAATAAAGTTGGAGAAGATGTTAACTCTCAGACATTTAGCCCTCTAACGGTAGACTGGGGAACTGTAGACAACCCAGTGACTCCGGAAATATACAGCCTATGCTGCAGTATATAGCTACCACGTTTCAGCTCAAAAGCATTAAAAACAACCCTATAAGATCAGGTTTTCACTATCGGATAATTCGCCCTCTAGCGGCAGACGGTGGAACTTCAGACTGCTCTGAGTATTACGTTGCAACGAGTTAGGGCGAGACCCATCTAACGAGCTATAGTAAGCGAGATTTCATCGAGATTAGATGTATAATATTAGATAAAATAATAATACAGTAAGTATAGGCCTACAGAAATAATTATTTTACTTTTAATATTCATAACAGTAAAACGAAAATGTTATAAACCTCTCCTTTTCCATGCAGCCAATGATTGAGAAAGCAGAATTACTCTGAGCAATTCGCAACAGACAACCCAAACCCACCCCAATCAACACTCCAGCCTGCTTGCTCCTTATCTGTGCCCAGCCAGCTAGCTGCGAGTTCAATAATTACCTTAACGTTGCTATGATACAGAAAACAATCCTTCCCTATTCAATACCAATAGGCCAATTCGATCGTGCTTGGCGAATATGACATATTTATACACTATTTGATTTTTAATCAATAAATAATCATACATATTTATATTAAACACTCGAATAAAATAAAAACTTTGTGAGAATGGGACACGGCGAATCTACCCATGTTAATTTTATACCAGGTGGGATAAATGTTAGCCCTCTAAATCATTAATTACCGATAGAAGAACCGAAATAATTCGATGAATTTCGCCCGAAAATCACGAAAATCGCCCTCTAGCGGCAGACGGGCGAACTTCAGACGGCTCTGAGTATTACGTTGCAACGAGTTAGGGCGAGACCTTTCTAACGAGCTATAGCAAGCGAGATTTCATCGAGATGGGTTCGATTGTATAGCCGATGACAAACACACAGACAATCGAGATTTATATATATTAGATTAGACTAGAAAGCCTGTGGCCCTTCGGGCCACAGCTTTCTAGTGCACGTGCAGATGATATATGTATATGTGTGGGAGATTTGAGAACTGCATACGGAACAGACACCATCATTAAATAAAACACCACCCCCATAAGAGATAACTGTCAAGTTTCAACTTTAGGCAGATTGTAAATAACAAAATTTCCAGAAAATGATCACTTTCAGAACCACCCTCTACCTGCGGACTGGTGAAATGCAGACGGCGCTGCAATTTGGTAAAGATGGGGTTTATGGTGAAGTAAAATGCCTGCCTTTCAAGTTTCAGCTTAAACAGATTGTAAATAACAAAATTGATGTAGATGTTCACATTCAGACATTTCACCCTCTAGCGGTAGACTGAAGAACTGTGGACGACTCTGTGACTCCGTAAAGGTACAGCCTATGCTGTAGTAGATGCCTACCAAGTTTCAGTCTAAACCGTTAGTAAATAACAAAGTTGGAGAAGATGTTAACTTTCAGACAATTCGCCCTCTAGCGGCTGACTGTGGAACTGTAGACGACTCTACTACTCCGCAAAGATATAGCCTATGCTATAGTAGATGCCTACCAAGTTTCAGTCTAAAAGGATTGTAAATAACAAAGTTGGAGGAGATGTTAACTTTCATACATTTCGCCCTCTAGCGGCAGACGCGGGTAATGTAGACAACTCTGCGCGACTCAGTAAAGATATAGCCTATGCTGTAGTAGATGCCTACCAAGTTCAGTCTAAATGGATTATAAATAACAAAGTTGGAGAAGATGTTAACTCTCAGACATTTAGTCCTCTAACGGTAGACTGGGGAGCTGTAGACAACCCAGTGACTCCGGAAATATACAGCCTATGCTGCAGTATATAGCTACCACGTTTCAGCTCAAAAGCATTAAAAACAACCCTATAAGATCAGGTTTTCACTATCGGATAATTCGCCCTCTAGCGGCAGACGGTGGAACTTCAGACGGCTCTGAGTATTACGTTGCAACGAGTTAGGGCGAGACCTATCTAACGAGCTATAGTAAGCGAGATTTCATCGAGATTAGATGTATAATATTAGATAAAATAATAATACAGTAAGTATAGGCCTACAGAAATAATTATTTTACTTTTAATATTCATAACAGTAAAACAAAAATGTTATAAACCTCTCCTTCCATGCAGCCAATGATTGAGAAAGCAGAATTACTCTGAGCAATTCGCAACAGACAACCCAAACCCACCCCAATCAACACTCCAGCCTGCTTGCTCCTTATCTGTGCCCAGCCAGCTAGCTGCGAGTTCAATAATTACCTTAACGTTGCTATGATACAGAAAACAATCCTTCCCTATTCAATAACTATAGGCCAATTCGATCCTGCTTGGCGAATATGACATATTTATACACTATTTGGTTTTTAATCAATAAATAATCATACATATTTATATTAAACACTCGAATAAAATAAAAACTTTGTGAGAATGGGACACGGCGAATCTACCCATGTTAATTTTATACCAGGTGGGATAAATGTTAGCCCTCTAAATAATTAATTACCGATAGAAGAACCGAAATAATTCGATAAATTTCGCCCGAAAATCACGAAAATCGCCCTCTAGCGGCAGATGGGCGAACTTCAGACGACTCTGAGTATTACGTTGCAACGAGTTAGAGCGAGACCTTTCTAACGAGCTATAGCAAGCGAGATTTCATCGAGATGGGTTCGATTGTATAGCCGATGACAAACACACAGACAATCGAGATTTATATATATTAGACTAGAAAGCCTGTGGCCCTTCGGGCCACAGCTTTCTAGTGCACGTGCAGATGATATATGTATATGTGTGGGAGATTTGAGAACTGCATACGGAACAGACACCATCATTAAATAAAACACCACCCCCATAAGAGATAACTGTCAAGTTTCAACTTTAGGCAGATTGTAAATAACAAAATTTCCAGAAAATGATCACTTTCAGAACCACCCTCTACCTGCGGACTGGTGAAATGCAGACGGCGCTGCAGTTTGGTAAAGATGGGGTTTATGGTGAAGTAAAATGCCTGCCTTTCAAGTTTCAGCTTAAACAGATTGTAAATAACAAAATTTGTGTAGATGTTCATATTCAAACATTTCACCCTCTAGCGGTAGACTGAAGAACTGTAGACGACTCTAGGACTCCGGAAAGATACAGAATATGCTGTAGTAGATTCCTGCCAAGTTCCAGCTCAATAGGATTAAAAAGAACCAAATGGGATGAGGTGTTCACTATCAGATATTTCGCCCTCTAGCGTCAAATAGGGGGACTGTATACAACTCTGCGAATCCGTAAAGGTACAGCCTATGTTGTAGTAGATGCCTACCAAGTTTCAGTCTAAACCGTTCGTAAATAACAAAGTTGGAGAAGATGTTAACTTTCAGACATTTCACCCTCTAGCGGTAGACTGGGGAAGTGTATAGGACTCTGCAACTCCGTAAAGATACAGCCTATGATGTAGTAGATACCTGACAAGTTTCAGCTCAAAATGATTAAAAAGAACCAAATGGGATGAGGTTTTCACTATCAGACAATTCCCCCTCTAGCGGCTGACTGTGGAACTGTAGACGACTCTACTACTCCACAAAGATATAGCTTATGCTATAGTAGATGTCTACCAAGTTTCAGTCTAAAAGGATTGTAAATAACAAAGTTGGAGGAGATGTTAACTTTCATACATTTCGCCCTCTAGCGGCAGACGCGGGTAATGTAGCCAACTCTGCGCGACTCAGTAAAGATATAGCCCATGCTGTAGTAGATGCCTACCAAGTTCAGTCTAAATGGATTATAAATAACAAAGTTGGAGAAGTTGGTAACTTTCAGACATTTCACCCTCTAGCGGTAGACTGGGGGGGGAAGTGTATAGGACTCTGCGACTCCGTAAAGATAGAGCCTAGGATGTAGTAGATACCTGCCAAGTTTCAGCTCAAAAGGGACTCTGCGACTCAGTAAAGATTCAGCCTATGCTGTAGTAGATGCCTACCAAGTTTCAGTCAAAACGGATTGTAAATAATAAAGTTGGAGAAGATGTTAACTCTCAGACATTTAGCCCTCTAACGGTAGACTGGGGAACTGTAGACAACCCAGTGACTCCGGAAATATACAGCCTATGCTGCAGTATATAGCTACCACGTTTCAGCTCAAAAGCATTAAAAACAACCCTATAAGATCAGGTTTTCACTATCGGATAATTCGCCCTCTAGCGGCAGACGGTGGAACTTCAGACTGCTCTGAGTATTACGTTGCAACGAGTTAGGGCGAGACCCATCTAACGAGCTATAGTAAGCGAGATTTCATCGAGATTAGATGTATAATATTAGATAAAATAATAATACAGTAAGTATAGGCCTACAGAAATAATTATTTTACTTTTAATATTCATAACAGTAAAACGAAAATGTTATAAACCTCTCCTTTTCCATGCAGCCAATGATTGAGAAAGCAGAATTACTCTGAGCAATTCGCAACAGACAACCCAAACCCACCCCAATCAACACTCCAGCCTGCTTGCTCCTTATCTGTGCCCAGCCAGCTAGCTGCGAGTTCAATAATTACCTTAACGTTGCTATGATACAGAAAACAATCCTTCCCTATTCAATACCAATAGGCCAATTCGATCGTGCTTGGCGAATATGACATATTTATACACTATTTGATTTTTAATCAATAAATAATCATACATATTTATATTAAACACTCGAATAAAATAAAAACTTTGTGAGAATGGGACACGGCGAATCTACCCATGTTAATTTTATACCAGGTGGGATAAATGTTAGCCCTCTAAATCATTAATTACCGATAGAAGAACCGAAATAATTCGATGAATTTCGCCCGAAAATCACGAAAATCGCCCTCTAGCGGCAGACGGGCGAACTTCAGACGGCTCTGAGTATTACGTTGCAACGAGTTAGGGCGAGACCTTTCTAACGAGCTATAGCAAGCGAGATTTCATCGAGATGGGTTCGATTGTATAGCCGATGACAAACACACAGACAGACAGACAATCGAGATTTATATATATTAGATATGAAGAAAATATATCAGGTAAATCATTTATGTATAAAATAAACATAAGTGGCCCGATACACGAACCTTGTGGTACACCAGATTTAACTGCCATGTAGGATGAATAGCTATTTCCTAATTTTACTCGTTGCTGCCTATTTGTAAGGAAATTAGTTAACCATAACAAAACATTTCCGCTAATACCAAAACATTGTAGTTTAAACAATAATTTCTGAGTAACAACAGTATCAAACGCTTTCGCGTAATCTATATAAACGATATCTGTAAATAACCGGTCGTTAATTGCACGTGACCAGTTACTAGTACAATCAAGCAACTGTGAAACAGCACTACGTTGACTAAGAAAACCGTATTGAACTGGGGAAAGTAGTTTATTATTGCACAGAATCAATAACTTCTGATACTAACAAACGTTCGAATAATCTACACACAAGTGATATAGGTCTATAGTTTTCACCCAGTGAACGGTCTCCTTTCTTATAGCAAGGTATTACGTCAGCACATTTCCACATTGAAGGTACCTGACCAGTTGTAACAGATAACTTAAAAATGTGTGCGAGTGGCATAGCAAGTTCATTTCTTAAAATCTTTAGCACAGCTACACTAACACCATTAGGACAGTGGCTATATTTAAGTTGTAATTTACACATTGCCTTCAAAACCTTATTTGTGTTAAATTCAATATTAGAAAATGTGCAATCAGTTAGCTTTTCTAGAGATGGACATAAACCATTGTCGGAAACTCCTACAGAAGAATACTGCTCCAATAAACATTTACATTTATCATTTTCAGAATAAATTAGAGTACCGTTATATTTCAGTGGAGCAACAGAATTAAAAGTGTTACGTTTCTTATTTACATGTTCATAAAATGCATTCCGGTCACAGCTATGTAAGATATTATGCTCTTGTTTCCGGCGAAAGTTACGCAAGAGTTCTGAACATGTGGCGTTTTCTTGCCGGAACTTTTGCATTCCATCGGGTCCAGAATGTCGCCGTTTCCAATAACGACGTTTCCTGGCTTGTGCTTTTCTAATATGCAGTGGGTACCTGCGCGGTTTGGTATTAGGAATGTATTTTGGCACAAAGGTATCAAAAGCAGAAGATATTTCAGAATTAAAAATATCGAGACATGACTGAACATCATTACAATTATTAAAAAGAGCAGACCAATCAACTTCTTCTAAATAGGTTTGATACCATTCACATTCATTTTCCGGAAGCAATAAACTTCAGTGTCTGGTTCTGCACTGACACTAGTTTCATTGACAACGAAACTGAACGATGAATGGTCGCTGGTATCAAAATTAGGTAAACTCATAGTATTAGATACAAAGTCGTCATCATTACATAACAATAAGTCTAAAGTGTTTTGGTACCTTGTTGGAAAATTGACAAATTGAGTTAGGTCGCAACGCAATAAAAAATCATTAAAATCACTATATATATTACAGTTAGGAAAACTGTTGTCAGGCCAATTAAAATCAGGAAAGTTAAAATCACCAACTATTACTGTGGAATAAGAAGGTGAACAAAGCCATTCTAAGAGATTACACATTAAATTATTATATTGGTTTAGTGAAAGGGGGTTATTTACATAACATGTGTTAGGAGGTCGATAAACACAAACAAATCTGAACTGAGAACCAGGCTGGCCCATCCCATCGATTGCCACGCACTCAATCTCGTCATATTGGTGGAATTGGAACGAGTATAGGAGATAGTTCGCGGTTGCATATAATGGCAACTCCTCCCATGCTACGCTCAGTACGGTCCTTTCGGAACATCTCGTAGTGAGTCTTATATTCTCCAAGATACACAGAATTTGGATTAGAGAAGTCAAGGTTTGTTTCACTGAGGCCGATTAGCGAGTATTCTCCAGTGGATAGCATAACTTCGAGATTAGTCTGCTTTGATACTGAGTTCATTGATTGCACGTTTGCGTAATAGCAAGAAATTATCTTATTGGTTAAGCCGGGAATCTCGCTGCTTCCAGCGACGTCTCCATCCACTAGTTTTCCTGCAGCAGCACAGAATCTGATGAATTATCTGCCCGAGGCGAAAAAGGTAGTTGTTGGAAACTCGGGTTTCGGTTTGATTGTTGGTTCACAGTGGAAGGACCCTGAGGTGTTGTACCTGTATGACGTTTTGCTAGAGTTTTCCTGAGATTGGAAGCGACGTGTCGAGTGGCCATATCTAACTGGGACTTGGTAATTGGCACCTCCGATTTCCAGTTCAACTTACCAGTAGCCAAACGTTCGAGCAGGACGTATTTTTCTAAGCGAAAGTCATACACAACAGCGTAGTCATGACTTGTTGATAGAAGCAGCAATGAGAATGCTAAGGGAATAAACATTCGCACAGATATTGAAAACTGTCGTGCCAGTCTGTCCTTCTTTGTGAATTTATTAACATACTAGAAAGCCTGTGGCCCTTCGGGCCACAGCTTTCTAGTGCACATGCAGATGATATATGAATATGTGTGGGAGATTGGAGAACTGCATACGGAACAGACACCATCATTAAATAAAACACCACCCCCATAAGAGATAACTGTCAAGTTTCAACTTTAGTCAGATTGTAAATAACACAATTGGTGTAGATGTTCACATTCAGGCTTCTACAGTAGCGGTAGACTGAAGAACTATAGACGACTCTGGGACTCAGTAAAGATACAGAATATGCTGTAGTAGATTCCTGCCAAGTTTCAGCTCAAAGGGATTAAAAAGAACCAATTGGGATGAGGTGTTCACTATCAGACAATTCGCCCTCTAGCGGCAGATAGGGGAACTGTATACAACTCTGCGACTCCGTAAAGGTAGAGCCTATGCTGTAGTAGATGCCTACCACGTTTCAGTCTAAACCGTTTGTAAGTAACAAAGTTGGAGAAGATGTTAACTTTCAGACATTTCACCCTCTAGCGGTAGACTGGGGAAGTGTATAGGACTCTGCAACTCCGTAAAGATAGAGCCTAGGACGTAGTAGATACTGCCAAGTTTCAGCTCAAAAGGATTAAAAAGAACCAAATGGGATGAGGTTTTCACTATCAGACAATTCGCCCTCTTGCGGCTGACTGTGGAACTGTAGACGACTCTACTACTCCGCAAAGATATAGCCTATGCTATAGTAGATGCCTACCAAGTTTCAGTCTAAAAGGATTGTAAATAACAAAGTTGGAGAAGATGTTAACTTGCAGACATTTCGCCCTCTAGCGGTAGACTGGGAAATTGTAGACGACTCTGCGACTCAGTAAAGATACAGCCTATGCTGTAGTAGATGCCTACCAAGTTTCAGTCAAAACGGATTGTAAATAATAAAGTTGGAGAAGATGTTAACTCTCAGACATTTACCCCTCTAACGGTAGAATGGGGAACTGTAGACAAATCAGTGACTCCGGAAATATACAGCCTATGCTGCAGTATATAGCTACCAAGTTTCAGCTCAAAAGCATTAAAAATAACAAAGTTGGAGAAGATGTTAACTTGCAGACATTTCGCCCTCTAGCGGTAGACTGGGAAATTGTAGATGACTCTGCGACTCAGTAAAGATTCAGCCTATGCTGTAGTAGATGCCTACCAAGTTTCAGTCTAAAAGGATTGTAAATAACAAAGTTGGAGAAGATGTTAACTTGCAGACATTTCGCCCTCTAGCTGTAAAACTGATTTTTATCTATACTTTGTTCCTATACCGTTATTCCTATACTGGTGTACCGTTGTTGTTATACTGTTGTACCGTTGTTGTTATACTGCTGTACCGTTGTTGTTATACTGCTTACCGTTGGGATTATGTATTCCTATACTGCTGTACCTGATCTATTACCACCTCAATTATTGAACTTTCTGACATTTTGATATAAACTTATTGTTTTCATTATTTATTTGGAAAGGGGTATTTTGGCTGGAACATTCTTCGAACCGGATAACTAAAAAAATGCCGAATGGAACGGATGCGAAAAGGAAATAGTATACCTTCGACGTTGTGACATCCAGACATCACTGCAATCTGCAAATAATAAATTGTCTTCGGTACCGGTCTTGACGGCACTGGTATGTTCTACTAAAATATAGGCTACTGTCATACCATACTGTAACAATTAAATAATACCGGTCACCAGTCTGCCAGTACCGGTATCTAACCGATAAATTACCGGTACGGTACCAGTACGGTACTGGCCCTACGGTCCAAAGTTGTACAAACTAGACCTACCCGGCCTTCCGGTACCTGCCAAACTATGTCACTGCCTGGATCCCCTACTCGGAATCGTGGGGGTAAGGCAGCCATTGGTGATGATAATGAGATTCGACGTCGAATTGAATTTCTGAAGAGAAACCGAACTACTGAGCGAACAAAGGCCCAAAAGTTGATAACAGATATTAAGGTTTTCTGGGATCAAAGCGAAGTGGATATCGATGCTGATGAACTGGCTTACAATATTGAGGTTGCTGAGCAATACCGTAAAAACTTAAATACTATTGACTCTGAATTAATAGAGCTTGGATACTCTGTTGAAACTTCCTCCTATGACCGCGACCTCCATAAGGCTATTTTCAAATCAACCCGTGTGTTAAATCGTGTGGAACGCGCAGAACAACACACCCACTCTACAACCAGTGAGAAATCCCAAAGTGATTCTGGAGGTGGAGCAGGAACCAAAGGTTTACCAAAAATATCTGTACCAACTTTTGATGGTGACTACTTGCTTTGGCGCCCATTCTGGGACCAATTCGAAGCATTAATACACAATCGCACCAGTTTAACAAATATTGAAAGATTTGTGTATTTAAGGAGCTGTTTAGTTGGTGATGCTAAAGATTCTCTAGGTGGCTTATCCCTAACAGCCACTAATTATGAAAATGCTATAGCATTACTAAAACGACGTTATGGAAACCCTCATTTATTGATTGGTATGTATGCCAGTCGATTATGTGCTCTACCTATTATACAGTCCAATGATCTTAAGGGTTTCCGGGGAATTATTGATTCCTTTGAAGCTGCTCTTCGAGAAATACAACAATTAGCTATAGAAATAACATCACCAAAGTCTGATGGAGAGATGCTATCTACTGATAAAGGTAAGTCAAATGATCTAACTTCACTGCTACTTGCCCCATTATTATTACAAAAGTTGCCTGTTGATATGGTTTTAACTTGGAACCGTTCTCATGCAGTTGAGCGTTTCAACTTGGAACCACTGTTATTATTTATAAACACTGAACTGGAATCACTAGAATCTGTTGCTTATGGTTCTTCTAATTCTTATACATCGACGGTAGGTACTACTGTTCGCTCTTCAACACACTTTAACCGAAAGAATGCCTCTGGTTCAGTTGCTTCTACTACCGCATTATATACTAGTACCATGGAAACTTCTAAAAAAATAGTGACTAAATGCCCTGCTTGTAAGAGTTCTCCTGTACACAGTTTACGGAATTGTGTTGGCTTTCTGAGTAAGGATATTGACCAACGATGTAACATAGTCAAATTGACAAAACTCTGTAAAAACTGTTTGGGTCCCCACCCTACTCATTTATGCACTTCTGAAGGAACATGCAGTAACTGTGGAAAAAAACACCATACATTACTGTGTTTCAGGTCGAAGGGTTTAATACCAACAAACAAGGATTCTGTTGGTGAAAGTGCTTCAAATAAACTCCCCCCTTCAACCTCCGCTTCCAAGCAAGCTTCTAATGATTTTACAGCAAAAAAATCATTTTCTCCAAAAGGTCCTACTAACTTTTATAATAATCCTTCTAATAGCTGTGTTGATACTTCAAAAATCAATAACTCCCGAAATAACCCAATTTTTATTAAACTGGCTTTGGGTTATATTACTCCCCCTGACTCTACAGAAGGGTATTTGATACATATTTATTTGGATGATGGCTCAAAAAGATCCTATATTAGAGAGGATCTGTCTACTTCTTTATCATTACCAAGCCAAGATACTCATATTATGACTACTGGATCATTTGGGGGTTATTACACTACCCAAGAAGCAGACCATGTTAATTTTAAACTTTATAGCCAGTTTAATTCAGAGCCTATTGACCTATCTGCTTGGACTACTGAGACACTTTGCCCCCCAATGCAGCAGGAATATTTTCACTCACTTCCTCCACAATTGACTCATATCCAACAATGGGCTGATATTTTTGATGGAGGTGAAAGAACTGTATCATTGATTATTGGTGCTGATTATATCTGGCAGGTCACTAATTTCATAAGAACTTGTCCAAATATGCCTGCCATCATTGATACCTTTTTTGGTACAGTACTTTCGGGTCCTGCCATTGGACAACAATACAATACCCCAACTAGCACTGATAATGTCTCTATGTTAATTACTGAGCCAATTGAAGTTACTAACTTGTGGAATTTAGAGGCAGTAGGTGTTAAGGGTGAGGAATTGTATTGTGACCCATATATTCCCCCTGAACGGTCTATTGAAGACCCTACACACTATAGAGTTCGACTACCTTTTAAAGGAACTAAACGGCCAATTTCCAACTATAAAATTATTTGCAGGCAACAATATCATACTATGTCAAAACTTAATATTTCTGAAGCTGAGATTTACACTACTAAAATGGACAAACTATGGTCTGATGATATTATTGAACTGGCTACAAGTTCACATGAAGAAGGTTTTTATTTACCTCATCATCTTGCACGTAGGGACACTAAACCACGAGTTGTATTTAATGGTTCCTCTTGTGACTCTGCTGGGATCAGTCTTAACTCATGCTTAGATTCTGGTCCTAACTTACTCTCCAATTTAGTTGATATTCTACTTCGTATGCGCTTCTATTCCCATATTATTACTGCAGATATAGCGGCAGCTTATCACCAAGTGGAAGTGCACCCTGAGGACCGAATGTGGTTGAAATTTTTATGGAAAACCAACACATACCAGTTTGTTAGGGTCCCTTTTGGCATAACTCCTAGTGGTTTTCTTTTACACTCAACAATTCAACACCATGTCAATACATATGGCAATACTGAATTTGTCCGTGAATTTATGGAGTCATTATATAGTGATGATGTCATGAAAAGTAGTAATAATAGACATGAACTCAACCATTTTTTACAAAGTGCTATTGAATTACTCCAAGGAGCAGGTATGGAACTGAAACCTGTATTAAACCCTAAGAAAATCTTAGGCGTATGCCTAAACAATAATAATGATACTTTCTCTATTGATCTATCTAAGCTCTATATACCAGCCAAGCTTACCCGTCGTGAGCTCTTGAGGGTCATTTCCTTTGTATTTGACCCTTTAGGATTAATTTGCCCTTGGACTTTGAGAGGGAGACTCCTATTACAAGATTCATGGAAATCAGGGAAGGGATGGAATACTCTGGTAGAACCAGAAATTGAACATTCCTTTAAATTATGGGTCAATGAATCCTTAACTACTAATGTTATTGAGTTTCCACGTTGTATTAACTTATGTCCAACTACTACCTTACATATTTTCTGTGATGCTTCTATTCTTGCTTATGGCTTCTTGATCTATGTTGTTAATCCAAACTCTATACCTTTGCTATTCTATGGCAAATCTCGTGCAACGCCTTTAAAACATAGACCATCAATCCCAAGATTGGAACTATTGGCTTGCTTGCTTGGTGCACGATTTGCTAATCATATTGTTATGAAACTTTTCAAACCATTTAACACATTCTTTTGGAGTGATTCCTGTTGCGTACTACAATGGATACGTAAAGGACCTACAAAAAAGGATATCTTTGTCCACCGGCGAATTGAGGAAATTAATGGAATTGTTGACCCAGGACAATGGCGCTATGTTTCTACTCTTGAAAATCCTGCCGATATTCCTTCAAGGGGATCAAATTTATTACCCCTGATATCTAACAAACTCTACCATCATGGCCCACCATTCCTATCTAAGGCAATAGATGAATGGCCAAAGGAACCATCACCTCCTCCTCAATTAATTATTATTGAAGCACCTCCAGCTTTGGATCTTGATGGATGTCTAGATATTAGAAAATATTCTAATTTTGTGACATTAGTTAATATAGTTTCATGGCTTTTACGATTTGTCAACAACTGCCGTAAACCTATTACGTCCCATAAGGAGTGCCTTTCATTCGCCGAAACTAATTATGCGCTATTATTATTAATTAAGTCTGAACAATGGAAATGTTACAGGAGTGAATTTATGCATCTTCAGGAGCATTCCTATCTCCCTAGAACTTCTACACTCTGGCGATTTCATGCAGTAATTAACGATGGGATTTTGGTAATGTGTCCCCGCACCGGTGATTCGACACTCCCTATACTCCCTAAATCAAGCTATCTAACTCGTTTAATTATCCAATATTATCACAGTAGCCTGATGCATCAAGGCCCTGAAGCTACATTAGCTCTGATTCGTCAAAAATATTGGATTCCAAAAGGACGATCACTTGTTCGACACATAATACATGATTGCTATAGATGTAAACGCTATCAAGCTCAACCCTGCCAACCACGTGAGTCTCACCTTCATCCCTTTAGGATTACCGCTACAATGCCATTCTTATGTACGGGAGTGGATTTTTTCGGACCCCTATACTTGTTTGATGGTGAAAAGGTATATGGTCTACTTTTCACTTGTTCTTCCACACGTGCAATACACTTGGAGGTTGTTGAGGAAGCTAGCGCAAAACATACCCATCTTGCTTTTCGAAGATTCTTAGGTCGACGTCTCCCACCTATGTGGCATGTCAAGTTCTACTCAGATAATGCAAAAACTTTTTTAAAACTTTCAACTATGCGCTTTCCTTCCCACTCCATAACATTTACTTTCATACCCGTTCGATCTCCACACTGGGGCGGCTGGTGGGAAAGGATGGTAGGCATAGTAAAGAAATGTTTAAAAATAACTTGTCATAATCAAGCTTTTACTCTCATTCAGTTGGTGACTGTATTTGTGGAAATTGAATCAGCTGTTAACAGCCGGCCAATTACGGCATTGTCCAGCGATCTGGATGATTCCAAACCATTAACACCATCTCACTTCCTGTTCTGTCATACTTCCGATACTGATAGTATTGACCCTGCAGCGACTAATTGTCCTGATAACCTACGTAAGGCTCTCTTACTTCGAGATAAGGTTTCACGATCTATTTGGAAACTATGGTCTACTGAATACCTTGCGTCACTAAAATGTTGGAGAACTCCCAGTCGAGGGACTAGTAATATACCTGAAGTAGGTCATGTGGTATTGGTGAAACAAACTGGCAAAGTCCCAATTCCGCGAGGTAAATGGCCACTAGCACGTATATTGGCTTTACATCCAGGACGGGATGGATCAACATATTCAGCTGATATACTACTTAATGGTAAGAAGACGAACCGTGCACTAAACTACCTCATTCCTTTGGAATGTGATGTAACCTTTAATGACACCCCTAAAGTTAATGATAGTGGCATACCCAATGTTATGGTTAGTGTCCCAGATCAACAAACTCGAAAGGACAAAACTGAAAATAACCTTAATTCTAAAGACAATAGGACTTATTATATTTCGAGATATGGGCGACGAGTAAATCATTTCAAAAACCCATAGTGTTTTCGACGTGGGGGTATGTAAAACTGATTTTTATCTATACTTTGTTCCTATACCGTTATTCCTATACTGGTGTACCGTTGTTGTTATACTGTTGTACCGTTGTTGTTATACTGCTGTACCGTTGTTGTTATACTGCTTACCGTTGGGATTATGTATTCCTATACTGCTGTACCTGATCTATTACCACCTCAATTATTGAACTTTCTGACATTTTGATATAAACTTATTGTTTTCATTATTTATTTGGAAAGGGGTATTTTGGCTGGAACACTAGCGGTAGACTGGGGAATTGTAGACGACTCTGCGACTCAGTAAAGATACAGCCTTTGCTGTAGTAGATGCCTACCAAGTTTCAGTCTAAACGGATTGTAAATAACAAAGTTGGAAAAGATATTAACTCTCAGACAGTTAGCCCTCTAACGGTAGACTGGGGAACTGTGGACAACTCAGTGACTCCGGAATTATAAAGCCTATGCTGCTGCTGCAGTATATAGCAACCAAGTTTCAGCTCAAAAGCATTAAAAACAACCCAATGAGATCAGATTTTCAGTATCGGACAATTCGCCCTCTAGCGGCAGACGGGGGAACTTCAGACGGCTCTGAGTATTACGTTGCAACGAGTTAGGGCGAGACCTATCTAACGAGCTATAGTAAGCGAGATTTCATCGAGATTAGATGTATAATATTAGATAAAATAATAATACAGTAAGTACAGGCGTAGAGAAATAATTATTTTACTTTTAATATTCACTAGAAAGCCTGTGGCCCTTCGGGCCACAGCTTTCTAGTGCACGTGCAGATGATATATGAATATGTGTGGGAGATTGGAGAACTGCATACGGAACAGACACCATCATTAAATAAAACACCACCCCCATAAGAGATAACTGTCAAGTTTCAACTTTAGTCAGATTGTAAATAACAAAATTTCCAGAAAATGATCACTTTCAGATCCACCCTCTACCTGCGGACTGGTGAATGCAGACGGCGCTGCAGTTTGGTAAAGATGGGGTTTATGGTGAAGTAAAATGCCTGCCTTTCAAGTTTCAGCTTAAACAGATTGTAAATAACAAAATTGGTGTAGATGTTCACATTCAGACTTCTAGCGGTAGACTGAAGAACTGTAGACGACTCTGGGACTCCGTAAAGATACAGAATATGCTGTAGTAGATTCCTGCCAAGTTTCAGCTCAAAGGGATTAAAAAGAACCAATTGGGATGAGGTGTTCACTGTCAGACAATTCGCCCTCTAGCGGCAGATAGGGGAACTGTATACAACTCTGCGACTCCGTAAAGGTAGAGCCTATGCTGTAGTAGATGCCTACCAAGTTTCAGTCTAAACCGTTTGTAAATAACAAAGTTGGAGAAGATGTTAACTTTCAGACATTTCACCCTCTAGCGGTAGACTGGGGAAGTGTATAGGACTCTGCAACTCCGTAAAGATAGAGCCTAGGATGTAGTAGATACCTGCCAAGTTTCAGCTCAAAAGGATTAAAAAGAACCAAATGGGATGAGGTTTTCACTATCAGACAATTCGCCCTCTAGCGGATGACTGTGGAACTGTAAACGACTCTACTACTCCGCAAAGATATAGCCTATGCTATAGTATAGGCCTAAGTTTCAGTCTAAAAGGATTGTAAATAACAAAGTTGGATGAGATGTTAACTTTCATACATTTCGCCCTCTAGCGGCAGACGCGGGTAATGTAGACAACTCTGCGCGACTCAGTAAAGATATAGCCTATGCTGTAGTAGATGCCTACCAAGTTCAGTCTAAATGGATTATAAATAACAAAGTTGGAGAAGATGTTAACTTTCAGACATTTCGCCCTCTAGCGGTAGACTGGGGAATTGTAGACGACTCTGCGACTCAGTAAAGATACAGCCTTTGCTGTAGTAGATGCCTACCAAGTTTCAGTCTAAACGGATTGTAAATAACAAAGTTGGAGAAGATGTTAACTCTCAGACATTTAGCCCTCTAACGGTAGACTGGGGAACTGTGGACAACTCAGTGACTCCGGAATTATAAAGCCTATGCTGCTGCTGCAGTATATAGCAACCAAGTTTCAGCTCAAAAGCATTAAAAACAACCCAATGAGATCAGGTTTTCAGTATCGGACAATTCGCCCTCTAGCGGCAGACGGGGGAACTTTAGACGGCTCTGAGTATTACGTTGTTAGGGCGAGACCTATCTAACGAGCTATAGTAAGCGAGATTTCATCGAGATTAGATGTATAATATTAGATAAAATAATAATACAGTAAGTACATGCGTAGAGAAATAATTATTTTACTTTTAATATTCATAACAGTAAAACAAAAATGTTATAAACCTCTCCTTCCATGCAGCCAATGATTGAGAAAGCAGAATTACTCTGAGCAATTCGCAATAGACAACCCAAACCCACCCCAATCAACACTCCAGCCTGCTTGCTCCTTATCTGTGCCCAGCCAGCTAGCTGCGAGTTCAATAATTACCTTAACGTTGCTATGATACAGAAAACAATCCTTCCTTATTCAATACCAATAGGCCAATTCGATCGTGCTTGGCGAATATGACATATTTATACACTATTTGATTTTTAATCAATAAATAATCATACATATTTATATTAAACACTCGAATAAAATAAAAACTTTGTGAGAATGGGACACGGCGAATCTACCCATGTTAATTTTATACCAGGTGGGATAAATGTTAGCCCTCTAAATCATTAATTACCGATAGAAGAACCGAAATAATTCGATAAATTTCGCCCGAAAATCACGAAAATCGCCCTCTAGCGGCAGACGGGTGAACTTCAGACGACTCTGAGTATTACGTTGCAACGAGTTAGAGCGAGACCTTTCTAACGAGCTATAGCAAGCGAGATTTCATCGAGATGGGTTCGATTGTATAGCTGATGACAAACAGACAGACAGACAGACAATGCATATTTATATATATTAGACTAGAAAGCCAGTGGCCCTTCGGGCCACGGCTTTCTAGTTCACAAGCCTATTCACCATTCCAAACATTAATTATTTAATTAACTTAACAAAACTTCATATGATTGAGAGTGTTCTCTCAAACAAAAGGACTGATGCTGTTTTACTTTTCAGATATCTACACTGGTCAACATCCTTCGCATAGATGCAGCCTTATGATGTAGTACAGTAGACCTCTGACAATTATCAGCGTAAAAGCATTTTTAATAAATAAATGTGAGAATGTTTTTACTTTTCAGATTCAGATTTTTCGCACCCTAGCAGTAGACTGGAAATCCGCAGACTGGTTAGCGTCCTCCCCATACAAACAGCCTATGGTCAAGCATGCCTTTCCCAAGTATAAGCAAAAGGCATTAGAAACAACGAAATGGGAGAAGGATTTCACTTGAGACATTTCACCCTCTAGCGGCAGACTGAGAAATTGCAGATTGGTCAGAGTTTCCACAAACATGCAGTCTATGGTGTAGTAGACCTCTGACAAGTATCAGCCTAAAAGCATTATAAACAACGAAACGGGATAAGGTTTTCACTTTCAGACATTTCGCCCCCTAGCGGCCGAATGGAGAACTGCAGTTTGTTCGGCGTCTTACCTAGACACACACCCTATGGTGTACTACACATCTGGCAAGTGTCAGCCTGAAATCATATTAATAACGAAATGGGATAAGGTTTTCACTTTCAGACATTTGGCCCCCAAGCGGTAGACTGGATAAATGCAGACTGGTTCCAGCTCCTCCCCAAACACACAGTCTATGGTGTAGTAGACCTCTGCAAAGTATCAGCATAAAAGCATTATTAATAACGAAATGGGTGAAGGTTTTCACTTTCAGACATTGCGCCCCCTAGTGGCAGACAGAGGAATTGCAGATTGGTCAGAGTTCTCCACAAACACGCAGTCTATGGTGTAGTAGACCTCTGCCAAGTATCAGCCTAAAAGCATTATAAACAACGAAATGGGATAAGGTTTTCACTTTCAGATATTTCGCCCCCTAGCGGCCGAATGGAGAACTGCAGGTAGTTGGGCGTCCTCCACAGACACACACCATATGGTGTAATACACATCTGCCAAGTGTCAGCCTAAAAGCATTATTAATAACGAAATAGGATAAGGTTTTCACTTTCAGACATTTGGCCCCATAGCGGTAGACTGGAGAAATGCAGACTGATTCTAGCTCCTCTCCAAACACGCTGTATGGTGTAGTAGACCTCTGCCAAGTATCAGCAAAAAGCATTATAAAAAAAGAAATGGGATAAGGTTTTCACTTTCAGATATTTCTCCCCCTAGCGGCAGACTGGGGAATTGCAGACTATTCAGAGTTCTCTACAAACACGCAGTCTATGGTGTAGTCAACTTCTGCCAAGTATCAGCAAAAAAGCATTAGAAACAACGACATGGGATAAGGTTTTCACTTTCGGATATCTCTCCCCCTAGCGGCGGACTGGGGAATTGCAGATTGGTCAGCATCCTCCGCAAACACACAGCCTATGGTGTAGTATACCTCTGCCACGTATCAATTAAAAGGCCTTAATAATATCGAAATGGGAAAAGGTTATCAGTTTTGGACATTTCGCCCCCTAGCGGCAGACAGGAGATCTGCAGATTGATCAGTGTCCTCCCAAACACGCAGTCTATGGTCAGGAACATATCTGCAAAGTATCATTTACAACAGATTGAGACTGATGGTGTAACCGCTGTTATAGAGTTTCCTGCTGGTTGATCAGTAATTTGGCCGAAAATGGTTATGGTATATAGCCCAATTTGACCACAATAATACGCATTCACGCATAAATGATACATAAAATTAGCCTCGATATAACGACGTTTCGCGTCCATGTGCTTGGGGCAGTCTGCATCACGTAGATGCGCATCAAAAAGTAGCATAATAGTCGAGACCCAACATGTAGAGTGACAGAATGAACTGCTAGGCCTACTGCGCTACCGGTACCAAATTCACGAAATCTGCATTCACGCAAACAAACGCGTAAAATAAGACTCGAGATAGCGACAGTGCACGTGCTCGTGACGAGAGCTTTCGTTAGATGTATCGCGAGCTCAGATTGGTGCTTGTGTGTAGAAACGTATAGCTTGGACAGACAAACAAACAGACAGACACATTATATTTATATATATAGACTAGAAAGCCCGTGGCCTTCGGCCACGTCTTTCTAGTTCACAAGCTTCTATACAATCAATCAATCAATGGACAATATCAAACATAAATAAATAATTAATTAACTTAACAAAACTTTACATAAGACTAACAGACTGATCCCGTTTTAGTTGCAGCTACATACAATAATAAACATAAGGCTTTATGTTGTAGTAGATACCTACCAAGTAACACCTCCAATGGATTACAAATAATAAAATTGGAAAAGGTTTAAACTCTGTGTAATATTTACCCCTTAGTGGAAAACTGTATAACTGTAGAGTAGTGATTAGCGTCCTCGCAAACATAACCTATAGTGCAGTAGGTCACTGCAGCAACTCCTCTATCTTATTAAAATGGAAGGTTTTAATTTCAGACATTTCGCCCCCTAGTGGCAGACTGCATAATTCTGCACTGGTTAGCGTCCTCCCCAAACACGAAGACTATGGTGTAGTAGTCCTCTGCCAATAAGTGCCAAGTATCAGCAAAAAAGCATTCATAAACAACAAAATAGTAGGTATCCTCATTCAGACATTTCATCCCCTAATAGCGGCAGACTGGGGAACTGTAGATTTGTCATCGTCTCCCCAAGCCCAAATACACACCCTACGGTGTAGTATACTCTGCTTGGTATCAGCAAACAAACATTATAAACATATTGTGTAAAGGACCTAAGTATCAGCTAAAAATCATTATTAATAACAAAATAGGATACGATTTTCACTTTCAGACATTTCGCCTCCTAGTGGCAGACTGAAGACCCTCAGACTGGTCGGCGTCCTCCCAACACGCAGCTATGGTCAGGTAGAATTTCTTCTTCAAAGTGTCAGTTGGAACAGAGTGGTTACGATGATGCAATAACTGCTGTTATAATTTCCAGCTTGCTGATCAGTAATTTGTCCGATAACAAAACAACTGCAGAATAAATGCAATTTTACCTCAAATACGCATTCATGAAAGTATCAAGTAAATGTGTAAAAAATCAGCTTCGAGATAGCCTTTACAATTCATGTTCACGGGCTCAGCATGGTCTGCATCATATAGATGCACGCACATGATAAGAGTCAAGATTCAACTTGTAGGATGACGGACTGACGACCTGATAGGCCTACCTCGCTAGCACCCATCCGGTACATTGTAAAAATGAATAATTGAATCATTTTGTGTTTATGTTATAAACATGTGAACTGAAAAAAGCTAATCTAAGATTTACTGCTTGTAAGTCAATGTAAGTCAAGAACCAATCACAGTAGATCCACTCCACTCTCCTGCTGGGTCCTATTTATTGAGATTACTACTTAACCAACCCAGCCTGCTGCAGGCCACCCTAGCTGCCTTGCTAACTAACTCTCAGCTTTGCCAGGCCTGTACTGCCAAAAGGAATATTGGAATCACTTTGAGATTTTATCACACAACATGTTGCAGCGAATACAAAATACGCATTCACGCAAGCATAAGCGTAAAATAAGCCTCGAGATAGCGATAGTTTACGTGCTCGGGACGAGAGCTTTCTATCGATGTATCATTCGCTCAGATTGGTGCTCGTGTGTCGAAGCGTATAGCTTGGACAGACTCACAGACTCACAGACAGACAGAGGATATTTATATATATAGACTAGAAAGCCCGTGGCCCTTCGGGCCACGGCTTTCTAGTTCACAAGCCTATTCACCATTCCAAACATTAGATTAATTAATTAACTTAACAAAACGTCACATGATTGAGTGTTCTCTCAAACAAAAGGACTGAAGCTGATTTACCTTTCTTAATATCTATATACTACGTATAACATAAGGCTTACAGTAGGTTGTATAAAGTAGATAAATACCTGCCAAGTATCATTTCCAAAGGATTATAAATAGTAAACATATGGAAGAAGGTTAAACTGTAGAACTGCAGGTGGTTATCATCCTCGTAAACACAACCTATAGTTTATTTAGTTTAGTAGGTACTGTACAGTACTTTTAGATCGCTGCCAAGAATCAACTCTAAAGAATTTAAATGGGAGAAGGATTTCACTTTCAGACAATTCGTCCCTAGTGGCGGACTGGAGAACTGCAGACTGGTCAACGTCCTTCCCAAAGACGCAGCTTATGATGTAGTACAGAGACCTCTGCCAAGTATCAGCCTAAAAGCATTTTTAATAAATAAATGTGAAAATGTTTTCACTTTTCAGACATTTCGCACCCTCTAGCAGTATACTGGAGAACTGCAGACTGGTTAGCATCCGCCCCAAACACACAGCCTATGGTGTAGTATACCTTTCCCAAGTATAAAAAAAAGCATTAGAAACAACGAAATGGGAGAAGGTTTTCATTTCAGACATTTCACCCTCTAGCGGCAGACTGAGGAATTGCAGATTGGTCAGAGTTCTCCACAAAAACACAGCCTATGGTATAGTAGACCTCTGCAAAGTATCAGCATAAAAGCATTATTAATAACGAAATGGGTGATGGTTTTGACTTTCAGACATTGCGCCCCCTAGTGGCAGACGGAGGAATTGCAGATTGGTCAGAGTTCTCCACAAAGACACAGCCTATGGTGTAGTAGACCTCTGCCAAGCATCAGCCTAAAAGCATTATAAACATCGAAATGGGAGAGGGTATTCACTTTCAGACATTTCGCCCCCTAGCGGCCGAATGGAGAACTGCAGTTTGTTCGGCGTTCTCCCCAGACACACCCTATGGTGTATTACACATGTGCCAAGTGTCAGCCTAAAAGCATATTAATAACGAAATGGGATAAGGTTTTCACTTTCAGACATTGAGCCCCCTAGCGGTAGACTGGAGAAATGCAGACTGGTTCTAGCTCCACCCCAAACACGCAGTCTTTGTGTAGTAGACCTCTGCCAAGTATCAGCA
This sequence comes from Nemertoderma westbladi, assembly GCA_032718475.1. Taxonomy (NCBI): domain Eukaryota; kingdom Metazoa; phylum Xenacoelomorpha; order Nemertodermatida; family Nemertodermatidae; genus Nemertoderma; species Nemertoderma westbladi. The sequence continues at coordinate 24,833 of JAUCBJ010000271.1, read as the reverse complement.
AAAAAGCATTATAAACAACGAAATGGGTGAAGGTTTTCACTTTCAGACATTTAGCCCCCTAGCGGCAGACTGGAGAAATGCAGACTGGTTCTAGCTCCTCCCCAAACACGCAGTCTTTGTGTGGTAGACCTCTTCCAAGTATCAGCAAAAAAGCATTATAAACAACGAAATGGGTAAAGGTTTTCACTTTCAGACATTGCGCCCCCTAGCGGCAGACAGAGGAATTGCAGATTGCTCAGAGTTCTCCACAAACACGCAGTCTATGGTGTAGCAGACCTCTGCCAAGTATCAGCAAAAAATCATTATAAACAACGAAATGGGTAAGGTTTTCACTTTCAGATATTTCTCCCCCTAGCGGCAGACTGGGGAATTGCAGATTGGTCAGCATCCTCCGAAAACACACAGCCTATGGTGTAGTAGACCTCTGCCACGTATCAGCTAAAAGGCGTTAATAATAACGAAATTGGAGAAGGTTTTCAGTTTCTGTCATTTCACCCCCTAGCGGCAGACTGGAGAACTGCAGATTGATCAGTGTCCTCCCAATCACACAGTCTATGGTCGGGAACATATCCACAAAGTATCATTTAGAACAGATTGAGGCTGATGGTACAACCACTGTTATAGAGTTTCCTGCTGGTTGACCTGTAATTTGGCCGAAAAATGGTTAGGCCTATGGAATAATAGCCCAATTTGACCACAAATACGCATTCACGCATAAATGATGCATAAAATTAGCCTCGATATAACGACGTTTCACGTCCATGTGCTCGGGGCAGTCTGCATCACGTAGATGCACATCATAAAGTAGCATAATAGTCGAGACCCAACGTGTAGAGTGACAGAATGAACTGCTAGGCCTACAGCGCTACCGGTACCAAATTCACGAAATCTGCATTCACGCAAACAAACGCGTATAATAAGACTCGAGATAGCGACAGTGCACGTGCTCGTGACGAGAGCTTTCGTTCGATGTATCGCGAGCTCCGATTGGTGCTTGTGTGTAGAAACGTATAGCTTGGACAGACAAACAGACAGACAGACAGACAGACAGACACATGATATTTATATAGATATAGACTAGAAAGCCTGTGGCCCTTCGGGCCACAGCTTTCTAGTGCACGTGCAGTGCAGATGATATATGAATATGTGTTTGAGATTTGAGAACTGCATACGGAACAGACACCATCATTAAATAAAACGCCACCGCCATAAGAGATAACTGTCAAGTTTCAACTTTAGGCAGATTGTAAATAACAAAATTTCCAGAAAAATGATCACTTTCAGATCCACCCTCTACCTGCGGACTGGTGAAATGCAGACGGCGCTGCAGTTTGGTAAAGATGGGGTTTATGGTGAAGTAAAATGCCTGCCTTTCAAGTTTCAGCTTAAACAGATTGTAAATAACAAAATTGGTGTAGATGTTTACATTCAGACATTTCACCCTCTAGCGGTAGACTGAAGAACTGTAGACGACTCTGGGGCTCCGTAAAGATACAGAATATGCTGTAGTAGATTCCTGCCAAGTTCCAGCTCAATAGGATTAAAAAGAACCAAATAGGATGAGGTGTTCACTATCAGATATTTCGCCCTCTAGCGGCATATGGGGGGGGGGGGGGGGGGACTGTATACAACTCTGCGACTCCGTAAAGGTACAGCCTATGCTGTAGTAGATGCCTACCAATTTTCAGCTCAAAATGATTAAAAAGAACCAAATGGGATGAGGTTTTCACTATCAGACAATTCGCCCTCTAGCGGCTGACTGTGGAACTGTAGACGACTCTACTACTCCGCAAAGATATAGCCTATGCTATAGTAGATGCCTACCAAGATTCAGTCTAAAAGGATTGTAAATAACAAAGTTGGAGGAGATGTTAACTTTCATACATTTCGCCCTCTAGCGGCAGACGCGGGTAATGTAGACAACTCTGCGGGACTCAGTAAAGATATGGCCTATGCTGTAGTAGATGCCTACCAAGTTCAGTCTAAATGGATTATAAATAACAAAGTTGGAGAAGATGTTAACTTTCAGACATTTCGCCCTCTAGCGGTAGACTGGGGAATTGTAGACGACTCTACTACTCCGCAAAGATATAGCCTATGCTATAGTAGATGCCTACCAAGTTCCAGTATAAAAGGATTGTAAATAACAAAGTTGGAAAATATGTTTACTTTCATACATTTCACCCTCTAGCGGCAGACGCGGGTACTGTAGACAACTCTGCGCGACTCAGTAAAGATATAGCCTATGCTGTAGTAGATGCCTACCAAGTTCAGTCTAAACGGATTATAAATAACAAAGTTGGAGAAGATGTTAACTCTCAGACATTTAACCCTCTAACGGTAGACTGGGGAACTGTAGACAACTCAGTGACTCCGGAAATATACAGCCTATGCTGCAGTATATAGCTACAGAGTTTCAACTCAAAAGCATTAAAAACAACCCAATGAGATCAGGTTTTCAATATCGGACAATTCGCCCTCTAGCGGCAGACGGGGGAACTTCAGACGGCTCTGAGTATTACGTTGCAACGAGTTAGGGCGAGACCTATCTAACGAGCTATAGTAAGCGAGATTTCATCGAGATTAGATGTATAATATTAGATAAAATAATAATACAGTAAGTATAGGCCTACAGAAATAATAATTATTTTACTTTTAATACCGGTATTCATAACAGTAAAACAAAAATCTTATAAACCTCTCCTTCCATGCAGCCAATGATTGAGAAAGCAGAATTAATTACTCTTGAGCAATTCGTAATAGACAACCCAAACCCACCCCAATCAACACTCCAGCCTGCTTGCTCCTTATCTGTGCCCAGCCAGCTAGCTGCGAGTTCAATAATTACCTAACGTTGCTATGATACAGAAAACAATCCTTCCCTATTCAATAGCAATAGGCCAATTCGATCGTGCTTGGCGAATATGACATATTTATACACTATTTCATTTTTAATCAATAAATAATCATACATATTTATATTAAACACTCGAATAAAATAAAAACTTTGTGAGAATGGGACACGGCGAATCTACCCATGTTAATTTTATACCAGGTGGGATAAATGTTAGCCTTCTAAATCATTAATTACCGATAGAAGAACATAAATAATTCGATAAATTTCGCCCGAAAATCAAGAAAATCGCCCTCTAGCGGCAGACGGGCGAACTTCAGACGGCTCTGAGTATTACGTTGCAACGAGTTAGGGCGAGACCTTTCTAACGAGCTATAGCAAGCGAGATTTCATCGAGATGGGTTCGATTGTATAGCTGATGACAAACAGACAGACAGACAGACAGACAATCGATATTTATATATATTAGACTAGAAAGCCAGTGGCCCTTCGGGCCACGGCTTTCTAGTTCACAAGCCTATTCACCATTCCAAACATTAATTAATTAATTAACTTAACAAAACTTCATATGATTGAGAGTGTTCTCTCAAACAAAAGGACTGATGCTGTTTTACTTTTCAGATACCTACACTGGTCAACGTCCTTCGCATAGATGCAGCCTTATGATGTAGTACAGTAGACCTCTGACAATTATCAGCGTAAAAGCATTTTTAATAAATAAATGTGAGAATGTTTTTACTTTTCAGATTCAGATTTTTCGCACCCTAGCAGTAGACTGGAAATCCGCAGACTGGTTAGCGTCCTCCCCATACAAACAGCCTATGATCATCATGCCTTTCCCAAGCAAAAAGCAATAAAGCATTAGAAACAACGAAATGGGAGAAGAATTTCACTTGAGAGATTTCACCCTCTAGCGGCCGAATGGAGAACTGCAGTTTGTTCGGCGTCTTACCTTGACACACACCCTATGGTGTACTACACATCTGGCAAGTGTCAGCCTGAAATCATATTAATAACGAAATGGGATAAGGTTTTCACTTTCAGACATTTGGCCCCCAAGCGGTAGACTGGATAAATGCAGACTGGTTCTAGCTTCTCCCCAAACACACAGTCTATGGTGTAGAAGACCTCTGCCAAGTATCAGCAAAAAAGCATTATAAACAATGAAATGCATAAAGGTTTTCACTTTCAGACATTGCGCCCCCAAGCGGCAGACAGAGCTATTGCAGATTGGTCTTAGTTCTCCACAAACACGCAGTCTTTGATGTAGTAGACCTCTGACAAGTATCAGCCTAAAAAATTTTATAAACATCAAAATGGGATAAGGTTTTCACGTTCAGACGTTTCGCCCCCTAGCGGCCGAATGGAGAACTGCAGGTAGTTGGGCGTCCTCCACAGACACACACCATATGGTGTAATACACATCTGCCAAGTGTCAGCCTAAAAGCATTATTAATAACGAAATGGGATAAGGTTTTCACTTTCAGACATTTCGCCCCCTAGCGGTAGACTGGAGAAATTCAGACTGACTCTAGCTCCTCCCCAAACACGCTGTATGGTGTAGTAGACCTCTGCCAAGTATCAGCAAAAAAGCATTATAAACAAAGAAATGGGATAAGGTTTTCACTTTCAGATATTTCTCCCCCTAGCGGCAGTCTGGGGAATTGCAGATTGGTCAGCATCCTCCCCAAACACACAGCCTATGGTGTAGAAGACCTCTGCCATGTATCAGCTAAAAGGCTTTAATAATAACGAAATGGGAGATGTTTTCAGTTTCGGATATTTCGCCCCCTAGCGGCAGACTGGAGAACTGCAGATTGATCAGTGTCCTCCCAAACACACAGTCTATGGTCGGGAACAGATCTGCAAAGTATCATTTAGAACAGATTAAGTCTGGTATCAAAAAGTAGCATAATAGTCGAGACCCAACATGTAGAGTGACAGAATGAACTGCTAGGCCTACTGCGATACCGGTACCAAATTCACGAAATCTGCATTCACGCAAACAAACGCGTAAAATAAGACTCGAGATAGCGACAGTGCACGTGCTCGTGACGAGAGCTTTCGTTCGATGTATCGCGAGCTCAGATTGGTGCTTGTGTGTAGAAACGTATAGCTTGGACAGACAAACAGACAGACAGACAGACACATGATATTTATATATATAGACTAGAAAGCCCGTGGCCTTCGGCCACGGCTTTCTAGTTCACAAGCTTCTATACAATCAATCAATCAATGGACAATATCAAACATAAATAAATAAATTAATAAACTTAACAAAACTTTACATACGACTAACAGACTGATCCCGTTTTAGTTGCAGCTACAGTACATACAATAATAAACATAAGGCTTTATGTTGTAGTAGATACCTTCCAAGTAACACCTCCAATGGATTACAAATAATAAAATGGGAAAAGGTTTTAACTGTGTGTGATATTTCCCCCTTAGTGGAAAACTGCATAACTGCAGAGAAGTGGTTAGCGTCCTCGCAAACATAACCTATAGTGCAGTAGGTCACTGCAGCAACTCTATCGTATTAAAATGGAAGGTTTTAATTTCAGACATTTCGCCCCCTAGTGGCAGACTGCATAATTCTGCACTGGTTAGCGTCCTCCCCAAACACGAAGACTATGGTGTAGTAGTCCTCTGCCAAGTGCCAAGTATCAGCAAAAAAGCATTCATAAACAACAAAATTGTAGGTTTCCTCTTTTAGACAATTCATCCCCTAATAGCGGATGACTGGGGAACTGTAGACGATTCTGTGACTCCGTAAAGATACAGCCTATATGGTGTAGTAGATAGCTACCAAAGCATTAAAAACAACCAAATGAGAACAGGTTTTCACTATCGGACAATTCGCCCTCTAGCGGCGGACGGTGGAACTTCAGACGGCTCTGAGTATTACTTTGCAACGAGTTTGGGCGAGACCTTTCTAAAAGCTATATAATAACATAATAGCTATATAACTAACAAAACAATAAACTAACACAATAGAACAGGTTCCAGTTTTATTTTTGAGAGTAATCAGCTGTTATTTGCGTCGAATTTCCCCTGGAGAGGGATGAATTATTATTGCCCCTATCTGAGCCGATGATAAACACACACCCACACCAGACAGATAATAATCGATATTTATATTTAATAGATTTTAAATGTATGTATAATATTAGATAAAATAATAATACAGTAAGTAGGCCTACAGAAATTATCACTTTTAATATTCAGAACAGTAAAATAATAAAAAAACTAAAATGTTATAAACCTCTCTTTCCACGCAGCCATTATTGATTGAGAAAGCAGAATTAGTCTTGGCTTGCTACTTACCTGTGCCCAGCCAGCTACGAGTTCAATAATTACCTAACGTTGCTATGATACAGATAAAAATCCTTCCCTATTCACTAACAATAGGCCCATTCGATCCTGCATGTCGAATATGACATATTTATACACTATTTGATTTTTAATCAATAAATAATCATGCATATTTATATTACACACTCGAATAAAATAAAAACCTCTTGAGAATGGGACACGGCGAATCTACTCATGTTAATTTTATACCAGATGGGATAAATGTTACCCCTCTAAATAATTAATTACCGATAGAAGAACCGAAATAATTCGATAAATTTCGCCCGAACGAACACAAAATACGCATTCACGCAAGCAAACGCGTGAAATTAGCCTCGAGATAGCGATAGTTTACGTGCTCAGGACGAGAGCTTTCGATTGATGTATCATTTGCTCAGATTGGTGTAAGTGTGTCGGAGCGTATAGCTTGGACAGACTCACAGACTCATAGACTCACAGACAAACAGAGGATATTTATATATATAGACTAGGGCAATATCAAACATAAATAAATAAATTAATTAACTTAACAAAACTTTACATAAGACTAACAGACTGATCCCGTTTTAGTTGCAGCTACAGTACATACAATAATAAACATAAGGCTTTATGTTGTAGTAGATACCTTCCAAGTAACACCTCCAATGGATTACAAATAATAAAATGTGAAAAGGTTTAAACTGTGTGTAATATTTTCCCCTTAGTGGAAAACTGTATAACTGCAGAGTAGTGGTTAGCGTCCTCGCAAACATAATCTATAGTGCAGTAGGTCACTGCAGCAACTCTATCGTATTAAAATGAAAGGTTTTAATTTCATACATTTCGCCCCCTAGTGGCAGACTGCATAATTATGCACTGGTTAGCGTCCTCCCCAAACATGACGACTATGGTGTAGTAGTCCTCTGCCAAATGCCAAGTATCAGCAAAAAAGCATTCACAAACAACAAAATTGTAGGTTTCCTCATTCAGACATTTCATCCCCTAATAGCGGCAGACTGGGGAACTGAAGATTAGTCATCGTCTCCCCAAGCCCAAATACACACCCTACGGTGTAGTATACTCTGCTTGGTATCAGCAAAAAAAACATTATAAACATATTGTGTAAAGGACCTAAGTCTCAGCTAAAAATCATTATTAATAACAAAATAGGATAAGATTTTCACTTTCAGACATTTCGCCTCCTAGTGGCAGACTGAAGAACCGCAAACTGGTCGGCGTCCTCCCAACACGCAGCTATGGTCAGGTAGAATTTATTCTGCAAAGTGTCAGCAGAGTGGTTACGATGATGCAATAACTGCTGTTATAATTTCCTGCTTGCTGATCAGTAATTTCTCCGATAACAAAACAACTGCAGAATAATGCAATTTTACCTCAAAGACGCATTCATGCAAGTATCAAGTAAATGTGTAAAAAATCAGCCTCGAGATAGCCTTTACAATTCATGTTCACGGGCTGAGGATGGTCTGCATTATATAGGTGCACGCACATGATAGAGTCAAGATCCAACTTGTAGGATGACGGACTGACGACCTGCTAGGCCTACCTCGCTAGCACCCATCCGGTACATTGCAAAAATGAATAATTGAATCATTTTGTGTTTATGATTATAAACAATATGTGAACTGAAAAAAGCTAATCTAAGATTTACTGCTTGTTCTTACCAATGTAAGTCAAGAACCAATCACAGTAGATCCACTCCACTCTCCTGCTGGGTCCTATTTATTGAGATTACTACTTAACCAACCCAGCCTGCTGCAGGCCACCTATGATTGGTCTGCAAGTAGCTAGCTGCCTTGCTAACTAACTCTCAGCTTTGCCAGGCCTGTACTGCCAAAAGGAATATTTGAATCACTTTGAGATTTTATCACACAACATGTTGTAGCGAATACAAAATACGCATTCACGCAAGCAAACGCGTAAAATAAGCCTCGAGATAGCGATAGTTTACGTGCTCGGGACGAGAGCTTTCGATCGATGTATCATTCGCTCAGATTGGTGCTCGTGTGTCGGAGCGTATAGCTTGGACAGACTCACAGACTCACAGACGGACAGAGGATATTTATATATATACCTGCGGACTGGTGAAATGCAGACGGCGCTGCAGTTTGGTAAAGATGGGGTTTATGGTGAAGTAAAATGCCTGCCTTTCAAGTTTCAGCTTAAACAGATTGTAAATAACAAAATTGGTGTAGATGTTCACATTCAGACTTCTAGCGGTAGACTGAAGAACTGTAGACGACTCTGGGACTCCGTAAAGATACAGAATATGCTGTAGTAGATTCCTGCCAAGTTTCAGCTCAAAGGGATTAAAGAGAACCAATTGGGATGAGGTGTTCACTATCAGACAATTCGCCCTCTAGCGGCAGATAGGGGAACTGTATACAACTCTGCGACTCCGTATAGGTAGAGCCTATGCTGTAGTAGATGCCTACCAAGTTTCAGTCTAAACCGTTTGTAAATAACAAAGTTGGAGAAGATGTTAACTTTCAGACATTTCACCCTCTAGCGGTAGACTGGGGAAGTGTATACGACTCTGCAACTCCGTAAAGATAGAGCCTAGGATGTAGTAGATACCTGCCAAGTTTCAGCTCAAAAGGATTAAAAAGAACCAAATGGGATGAGGTTTTCACTATCTTAGTTCTCCACAAACACGCAGTCTTTGATGTAGTAGACCTCTGACAAGTATCAGCCTAAAAACATTATAAACATCAAAATGGGATAAGGTTTTCACGTTCAGACATTTCGCCCCCTAGCGGCCGAATAGAGAACTGCAGGTTGTTCGGCGTCCTCTTCAGACACACAGCCTATGGTGTAATACACATCTGCCAAGTGTCAGCCTAAAAGCATTATTAATTACGAAATGGGATAAGGTTTTCACTTTCAGACATTTGGCCCCCTAGTGGCAGACAGAGGAATTGCAGATTGGTCAGAGTTCTCCACAAATACGCAGCCTATGGTGTAGTAGACCTCTGCCAAGTACCAGCCTATAAGAATTATAAACAACGAAATGGGATAAGGTTTTCACTTTCAGATATTTCGCCCCTTAGTGGCCGAATGGAGAACTGCAGGTAGTTGAGCGTCCTCCACAGACACACACCATATGGTGTAATACACATCTGCCAAGTGTCAGCCTAAAAGCATTATTTTATTAATAACGAAATGGGATAAGGTTTTCACTTTCAAACATTTGGCCCCCTAGTGGCAGACAGAGGAATTGCAGATTGGTCAGAGTTCTCCACAAACACGCAGTCTATGGTGTAGTAGACCTCTGCCAAGTATCAGCCTAAAAGCATTATAAATAACGAAATGGGATAAGGTTTTCACTTTCACATATTTCGCCCCCTAGCGGCCGAATGGAGAACTGCAGGTAGTTGGGCGTCCTCCACAGACACACACCATATGGTGCAATACACATCTGCCAAGTGTCAGCCTAAAAGCATTATTAATAACGAAATGGGATAAGGTGTTCACTTTCAGACATTTGGCCCCCTAGCGGTAGACTGGAGAAATGCAGACTGATTATAGCTCCTCCCCAAACACGCTGTATGGTGTAGTAGACCTCTGCCAAGTATCAGCAAAAAAGCATTATAAACAAAGAAATGGGATAAGGTTTTCACTTTCAGATATTTCTCCCCCTAGCGGCAGACTGGGGAATTGCAGATTGGTCAGCATCCTCCCTAAACACACAGCCTATGGTGTAGAAGACCTCTGCCATGTATCAGCTAAAAGGCTTTAATAATAACGAAATGGGAGATGTTTTCAGTTTCGGATATTTCGCCCCCTAGCGGCAGACTGGAGAACTGCAGATTGATCAGTGTCCTCCCAAACACAGTCTATGGTCGGGAACAGATCTGCAAAGTATCATTTAGAACAGATTAAGTCTGGTATCAAAAAGTAGCATAATAGTCGAGACCCAACGTGTCGAGTGACATAATGAACTGCTAGGCCTACCGCGCTACCGGTACCGAATTCACGAAATTCGCATTCACGCAAACAAACGCGTAAAATAAGACTCGAGATAGCGACAGTGCACGTGCTCGTGACGAGAGCTTTCGTTCGATGTATCGCGAGCTCCGATTGGTGCTTGTGTGTAGAAACGTATAGCTTGGACAGACAAACAGACAGACAGACAGACAGACACATGATATTTATATATATAGACTAGAAAGCCCGTGGCCCTTCGGGCCACGGCTTTCTAGTTCACAAGCCTATTCACCATTCCAAACATTAGATTAATTAATTAACTTAACTTAACAAAACGTCACATGATTGAGTGTTCTCTCAAACAAAAGGACTGAAGCTGATTTACTTTTCAAATATCTATATACTACGTACAAACATAAGGCTTACAGTAGGTTGTATAAAGTAGATAAATACCTGCCAAGTATCATTTCCAAAGGATTATAAATAGTAAAAATATGGAAGAAGGTTAAACTGTAGAACTGCAGGTGGTTATCATCCTCGTAAACACAACCTATAGTTTATTTAGTTTAGTAGGTACTGTACAGTACTTTTAGATCGCTGCCAAGAATAAACTCTAAAGAATTTAAATGGGAGAAGGATTTCACTTTCAGACAATTCGTCCCTAGTGGCGGACTGGAGAACTGCAGACTGGTCTAGCGGCCGAATGGAGAACTGCAGTTTGTTCGGCGTCCTCCCCAGACACACCCTATTGTGTAATACACATCTGCCAAGTGTCAGCCTAAAAGCATATTAATAACGAAATGGGATAAGCTTTTCACTTTCAGACATTGGGCCCCCTAGCGGTAGACTGGAGAAATGCAGACTGGTTCTAGCTCCACCCCAAACACGCAGTCTTTGTGTAGTAGACCTCTGCCAAGTATCAGCAAAAAAGCATTATAAACAACGAAATGGGTGAAGGTTTTCACTTTCAGACATTTGGCCCCCTAGCGGCAGACTGGAGAAATGCAGACTGGTTCTAGCTCCTCCCCAAACACGCAGTCTTTGTGTGGTAGACCTCTGCCAAGTATCAGCAAAAAAGCATTATAAACAACGGAATTGGTGAAGGTTTTCACTTTCAGACATTGCGCCCCCTAGCGGCAGACAGAGGAATTGCAGATTGCTCAGAGTTCTCCACAAACACGCAGTCTATGGTGTAGCAGACCTCTGCCAAGTATCAGCAAAAAAGCATTATAAACAACGAAATGGGTAAGGTTTTCACTTTCAGATATTTCTCCCCCTAGCAGCAGACTGGGGAATTGCAGATTGGTCAGCATCCTCCGAAAACACACAGCCTATGGTGTAGTAGACCTCTGCCACGTATCAGCTAAAAGGCGTTAATAATAACGAAATTGGAGAAGGTTTTCAGTTTCTGACATTTCGCCCCCTAGCGGCAGACTGGAGAACTGCAGATTGATCAGTGTCCTCCCAATCACACAGTCTATGGTCGGGAACATATCTGCAAAGTATCATTTAGAACAGATTGAGTCTGATGGTACAACCACTGTTATAGAGTTTCCTGCTGGTTGACCTGTAATTTGGCCGAAAAATGGTTAGGCCTATGGAATAATAGCCCAATTTGACCACAAATACGCATTCACGCATAAATGATGCATAAAATTAGCCTCGATATAATAACGTTTCACGTCCATGTGCTCGGGGCAGTCTGCATCATGTAGATGCGCATCATAAAGTAGCATAATAGTCGAGACCCAACGTGTAGAGTGACAGAATGAACTGCTAGGCCTACTGCGCTACCGGTACCAAATTCACGAAATCTGCATTCACGCAAACAAACGCGTAAAATAAGACTCGAGATAGCGACAGTGCACGTGCTCGTGACGAGAGCTTTCGTTCGATGTATCGCGAGCTCCGATTGGTGCTTGTGTGTAGAAACGTATAGCTTGGACAGACAAACAAACAGACAGACACATGATATTTATATATATAGACTAGAAAGCCAGTGGCCCTTCGGGCCACGGCTTTCTAGTTCACAAGCCTATTCACCATTCCAAACATTAATTAATTAATTAACTTAACAAACTACTACTACTAGGATCGGCATGCTGCATTGCAGCTGCATTTTTAAGAATGCTGTGCCGGCTTGTCAACAAAATTGCGCCGCCACAACTCCCTATCACCCATGACATTTGCTAGATCATCCGCATCTTTAAGGCCAGTGTCCTTTAAGATGCGTCTCAAGAAAGTCATGGGCTGTCCACCATGCTTATTCACTCCATGAGGCTGCCAAAGTACAAGATTATGCACTGGCTGGTCCTCACGGCGAAAGCAATGTCCTGCAAAGCGGAGGCGATTTTGTTCTAGTGTCAAGCTTGGGGGAACCAATTAGACACCTCCAATGTTATATAGTGTCTGGTTGGAGATGTGTGCATTGTACTTGACACAATGTACCCGGCGTAGCATTCTTGTGAATGTGCCATCCAGAGATTTGGTGTCCTCAGCAGTTAGAGCCCAGCATGGACTCCCGTAGAGGAGTACTGGAACTACTGCTGCTCTAAATAATCGGACCTTAAGTTTCCGATTAATTCTAGGTGACTTCCAAATCCTGGAAAGCCTATTCAAGGCTGCCCATGCCTTTCCCTTACGTATTCGAAGGTCCTCACCTGACTTCCGGATCCATGATCCCAGGTAACAGAAGTCGTCCACATGCTCAAGCATACCATCCTTTGAGCTTATGCTCATCCGATCAGAGACTTGCTGAGGATTTTCAAAGTTAACTTTCAGAATTTTGGTCTTTCTGGAGTTAATAAAAAGACCAACACTAGAAGCAGCATGTTCTAATGAGCTGAGGAGCCGCTGGGCTCCCTCTAATGATTCTGAGAGTACTCCTAAGTCATCAGCAAAGTCTAGATCAGTTAGGTACTTGGCAGGATTTCCTCGAACTTAACAAAACTTCATATGATTGAGAGTGTTCTCTCAAACAAAAGGACTGATGCTGTTTTACTTTTCAGATATCTACACTGGTCAACGTCCTTCACATAGATGCAGCCTTATGATGTAGTACAGTAGACCTCTGACAATTATCAGCGTAAAAGCATTTTTAATAAATAAATGTGAGAATGTTTTTACTTTTCAGATTCAGATTTTTCGCACCCTAGCAGCAGTAGACTGGAAATCCGCAGACTGGTTAGCGTCCTCCCCATACAAACAGCCTATGGTCAAGCATGCCTTTCCCAAGTATAAGCAAAAAAGCATTAGAAACAATGAAATTGGAGAAGGATTTCACTTGAGACATTTCACCCTCTAGCGGCAGACTGAGAAGATGCAGATTGGTAAGAGTTATCCACAAACACGCAGTCTATGGTATAGTAGACCTCTGCAGTATCAGCATAAAAGCATTATTAATAACGAAATGGGTGAAGGTTTTGACTTTCAGACATTGCGCCCCCTAGTGGCAGACAGAGGAATTGCAGATTGGTCAGAGTTCTCCACAAAGACGCAGCCTATGGTGTAGTAGACCTCTGCCAAGCATCAGCCTAAAAGCATTATAAACATCGAAATGGGAGAGGGTATTCACTTTCAGACATTTCGCCCCCTAGCGGCCAAATGGAGAACTGCAGTTTGTTTGGCGTCCTCCCCAAACACACACCCTATGGTGTAATACACATCTGCCAAGTGTCAGCCTAAAAGCATATTAATAACGAAATGGGATAAGGTTTTCACTTTCAGACATTGGGCCTCCTAGCGGTAGACTGGATAAAAGCAGACTGGTTCTAGCTCCTCCCCAAACACGCAGTCTATGGTGTAGTAGACCTCTGTCAAGTATCAGCAAAAAAGCACTACAAACAATGAAATGCATGAAGGTTTTCACTTTCAGACATTGCGCACCCCTAGCAGCAGTCGGCGCTATTGCAGATTGGTCAGAGTTCTCCACAAACACGCAGTCTATGATGTAGTAGACCTCTGACAAGTATCAGCTTAAAAGCATTATAAACATCGAAATGGGAGAAGGTTTTCACGTTCAGACATTTCGCCCCCTAACGGCCGAATACAGAACTGCAGGTTGTTCGGCGTCCTCTCCAGACACACACCCTAAGGTGTAATACACATCTGCCAAGTGTCAGCCTAAAAGCATCATTAATAACAAAATGGGATAAGGTTTTCACTTTCAGACATTTGGCCCCCTAGCGGCAGACTGGAGAAATGCAGACTTGTTCTAGCTCCTCCCCAAACATGCAGTGTTTGTGTGGTAGACCTCTGCCAAGTATCAGCAAAAAAGCATATTAAACAACGAAATGGGTGAAGGTTTTCACTTTCAGACATTGCGCCCCCTAGCAGCAGACAAAGGAATTGCAGATTGCTCAGAGTTCTCCACAAACACGCAGTCTATGGTGTAGCAAACCTCTGCCAAGTATCAGCAAAAAAGCATTATAAACAACGAAATGGGTAAGGTTTTCACTTTCAGATATTTCTCCCCCTAGCGGCAGACTGGGGAATTGCAGATTGGTCAGCATCCTCCGAAAACACACAGCCTATGGTGTAGTAGACCTCTGCCACGTATCAGCTAAAAGGCGTTAATAATAACGAAATTGGAGAAGGTTTTCAGTTTCTGACATTTCGCCCCCTAACGGCAGACTGGAGAACTGCAGATTGATCAGTGTCCTCCCAATCACACAGTCTATGGTCGGGAACATATCTGCAAAGTATCATTTAGAACAGATTGAGTCTGATGGTACAACCACTGTTATAGAGTTTCCTGCTGGTTGACCTGTAATTTGGCCGAAAAATGGTTATGGAATAATAGCCCAGTTTGACCACATATACGCATTCACGCATAAATGATGCATAAAATTAGCCTAGATATAACGACGTTTCACGTCCATGTGCTCGGGGCAGTCTGCATCACGTAGATGCGCATCATAAAGTAGCATAATAGTCGAGACTCAACGTGTAGAGTGACAGAATGAACTGCTAGGCCTACTGCGCTACCGGTACCAAATTCACGAAATCTGCATTCACGCAAACAAACGCGTAAAATAAGACTCGAGATAGCGACAGTGCACGTGCTCGTGACGAGAGCTTTCGTTCGATGTATCGCGAGCTCAGATTGGTGCTTGTGTGTAGAAACGTATAGCTTGGACAGACAAACAGACAGACAGACAGACAGACAGACACATGATATTTATATATATAGACTAGAAAGCCAGTGGCCCTTCGGGCCACGGCTTTCTAGTTCACAAGCCTATTCACCATTCCAAACATTAATTAATTAATTAATTAATTAACTTAACAAAACTTCATTTGATTGAGAGTGTTCTCTCAAACAAAAGACTGATGCTGTTTTACTTTTTCAGATATCTACACTGGTCAACGTCCTTCACATGATGTAGTACAGTAGACCTCTGACAATTATAAGCGTAAAAGCATTTTTAATAAATAAATGTGAGAATGTTTTTACTTTTCAGATTCAGATATTTCGCACCCTAGCAGTAGACTGGAAATCCAGAGACTGGTTAGCGTCCTCCCCATACAAACAGCCTATGGTCAAGCATACCTTTCCCAAGTATAAGCAAAAAAGCATTAGAAACAAAGAAATGGGAGAGGGATTTCACTTGAGACATTTCACCCTCTAGCGGCAGACTGAGAAATTGCAGATTGGTCAGAGTTTTCCACAAACACGCAGTCTATGGTGTAGTAGACCTCTGACAATTATCAGCCTAAAAGCATTAGAAACAACGAAACGGGATAAGGTTTTTACTTTCAGACATTTCGCCCCCTAGCGGCCGAATGGAGAACTGCAATTTGTTCGGCGTCTTACCTAGACACACACCCTATGGTGTACTACACATCTGGCAAGTGTCAGCCTGAAAGCATATTAATAACGAAATGGGATAAGGTTTTCACTTTCAGACATTTGGCCCCCTAGCGGTAGACTGGATAAATGCAGACTGGTTCTAGCTCCTCCCCAAACACACAGTCTATGGTGTAGTAGACCTCTGTCGAGTATCAGCAAAAAAGAATTATAAACAATGAAATGCATGAAGGTTTTCACTTTCAGACATTGCGCCCCCTAGCGGCAGAGAGAGCTATTGCAAATTGGTCTTAGTTCTCCACAAACACGCAGTCTTTGATGTAGTAGACCTCTGACAAGTATCAGCCTAAAAACATTATAAACATAAAAATGGCATAAGGTTTTCACGTTCAGACATTTCGCCCCCTAGCGGCCAAATGGAGAACTGCAGTTTGTTCGGCGTCTTACCTAGACACACTCCCTATGGTGTAATACAAATCTGCCAAGTGTCAGCCTAAAAGCATTATTAATAACGAAATGGGATAAGGTTTTCACTTTCAGACATTTGGCCCCCTAGTGGTAGACTGGAGAAATGCAGACTGGTTCTAGCTCCTCCCCAAACACGCAGTCTTGGTGTAGTAGACCTCTGCCAAGTATCAGCAAAAAATCAGTATAAAGAACGAAATGGGTGAAGGTTTTCACTTTCAGACATTGCGCCCCCTACCGGCAGACAGAGGAATTTCAGATTATTCAGAGTTCTCTACAAACACGCAGTCTATGGTGTAGTCGACTTCTGCCAAGTATCAGCAAAAAAGCATTATAAACAACGAAATGGGATAAGGTTTTCACTTTCAGATATTGCTCCCCCTAGCGGCAGACTGAGGAATTGCAGATTGGTCAGCATCCTCCGAAAACACACAGCCTATGGTGTAGTAGACCTCTGCCACGTATCAGCTAAAAGGCATTAATAATAACGAAATGGGAGAAGGTTTTCAGTTTCTGACATTTCGCCCCCTAGCGGCAGACTGGAGAACTGCAGATTGATCAGTGTCTTCCCAAACACACAGTCTATGGTCAGGAACGTATCTGCAAAGTATCATTTAGAACAGATTGAGTCTGATGGTGCAACCGCTGTTATAGAGTTTCCTACAGAATGAACTGCTAGGCCTACTGCGCTACCGGTACCAAATTCACGAAATCTGCATTCACGCAAACAAACGCGTAAAATAAGACTCGAGATAGCGACAGTGCACGTGCTCGTGACGAGAGCTTTCGTTCGATGTATCGCGAGCTCAGATTGGTGCTTGTGTGTAGAAACGTATAGCTTGGACAGACAAGCAGACAGACAGACAGACAGACAGACAGACACATGATATTTATATATATAGACTAGAAAGCCAGTGGCCCTTCGGGCCACGGCTTTCTAGTTCACAAGCCTATTCACCATTCCAAACATTAATTAATTAATTAATTAATTAACTTAACAAAACTTCATTTGATTGAGAGTGTTCTCTCAAACAAAAGACTGATGCTGTTTTACTTTTTCAGATATCTACACTGGTCAACGTCCTTCACATGATGTAGTACAGTAGACCTCTGACAATTATAAGCGTAAAAGCATTTTTAATAAATAAATGTGAGAATGTTTTTACTTTTCAGATTCAGATATTTCGCACCCTAGCAGTAGACTGGAAATCCAGAGACTGGTTAGCGTCCTCCCCATACAAACAGCCTATGGTCAAGCATACCTTTCCCAAGTATAAGCAAAAAAGCATTAGAAACAAAGAAATGGGAGAGGGATTTCACTTGAGACATTTCACCCTCTAGCGGCAGACTGAGAAATTGCAGATTGGTCAGAGTTTTCCACAAACACGCAGTCTATGGTGTAGTAGACCTCTGACAATTATCAGCCTAAAAGCATTAGAAACAACGAAACGGGATAAGGTTTTTACTTTCAGACATTTCGCCCCCTAGCGGCCGAATGGAGAACTGCAATTTGTTCGGCGTCTTACCTAGACACACACCCTATGGTGTACTACACATCTGGCAAGTGTCAGCCTGAAAGCATATTAATAACGAAATGGGATAAGGTTTTCACTTTCAGACATTTGGCCCCCTAGCGGTAGACTGGATAAATGCAGACTGGTTCTAGCTCCTCCCCAAACACACAGTCTATGGTGTAGTATACCTCTGTCGAGTATCAGCAAAAAAGAATTATAAACAATGAAATGCATGAAGGTTTTCACTTTCAGACATTGCGCCCCCTAGCGGCAGAGAGAGCTATTGCAAATTGGTCTTAGTTCTCCACAAACACGCAGTCTTTGATGTAGTAGACCTCTGACAAGTATCAGCCTAAAAACATTATAAACATAAAAATGGCATAAGGTTTTCACGTTCAGACATTTCGCCCCCTAGCGGCCAAATGGAGAACTGCAGTTTGTTCGGCGTCTTACCTAGACACACTCCCTATGGTGTAATACAAATCTGCCAAGTGTCAGCCTAAAAGCATTATTAATAACGAAATGGGATAAGGTTTTCACTTTCAGACATTTGGCCCCCTAGTGGTAGACTGGAGAAATGCAGACTGGTTCTAGCTCCTCCCCAAACACGCAGTCTTGGTGTAGTAGACCTCTGCCAAGTATCAGCAAAAAATCAGTATAAAGAACGAAATGGGTGAAGGTTTTCACTTTCAGACATTGCGCCCCCTACCGGCAGACAGAGGAATTTCAGATTATTCAGAGTTCTCTACAAACACGCAGTCTATGGTGTAGTCGACTTCTGCCAAGTATCAGCAAAAAAGCATTATAAACAACGAAATGGGATAAGGTTTTCACTTTCAGATATTGCTCCCCCTAGCGGCAGACTGAGGAATTGCAGATTGGTCAGCATCCTCCGAAAACACACAGCCTATGGTGTAGTAGACCTCTGCCACGTATCAGCTAAAAGGCATTAATAATAACGAAATGGGAGAAGGTTTTCAGTTTCTGACATTTCGCCCCCTAGCGGCAGACTGGAGAACTGCAGATTGATCAGTGTCTTCCCAAACACACAGTCTATGGTCAGGAACGTATCTGCAAAGTATCATTTAGAACAGATTGAGTCTGATGGTGCAACCGCTGTTATAGAGTTTCCTACAGAATGAACTGCTAGGCCTACTGCGCTACCGGTACCAAATTCACGAAATCTGCATTCACGCAAACAAACGCGTAAAATAAGACTCGAGATAGCGACAGTGCACGTGCTCGTGACGAGAGCTTTCGTTCGATGTATCGCGAGCTCAGATTGGTGCTTGTGTGTAGAAACGTATAGCTTGGACAGACAAGCAGACAGTCAGACAGACAGACAGACAGACACATGATATTTATATATATAGATAGAAAGCCTGTGGCCCTTCGGGCCACAGCTTTCTAGTGCACGTGCAGATGATATATGAATATGTGTGGGAGATTGGAGAACTGCATACGGAACAGACACCATCATTAAATAAAACACCACCCCCATAAGATATAACTGTCAAGTTTCAACTTTAGGCAGATTGTAAATAACAAAATTTCCAGAAAATGATCACTTTCAGATCCACCCTCTACCTGCGGACTGGTGAAATGCAGACGGCGCTGCAGTTTGGTAAAGATGGGGTTTATGGTGAAGTAAAATGCCTGCCTTTCAAGTTTCAGCTTAAACAGATTGTAAATAACAAAATTGGTGTAGATGTTCACATTCAGACATTTCACCCTCTAGGGGTAGACTGAAGAACTGTAGACGACTCTGGGACTCCGTAAAGATACAGAATATGCTGTAGTAGATTCCTGCCAAGTTCCAGCTCAATAGAATTAAAAAGAACCAAATGGGATGAGGTGTTCACTATCAGATATGTCGCCCTCTAGCGGCAGATGGGGGGACTGTATTCAACGCTGTGACTCCGTAAAGGTACAGCCTATGCTGTAGTAGATGCCTACCAAGTTTCAGTCTAAACCGTTAGTAAATAACAAAGTTGTAGAAGATGTTAACTTTCAGACATTTCACCCTCTAGCGGTAGACTGGGGAAGTGAATAGGATTCTGCAACCCCGTAAAGATACAGCCTATGATGTAGTAGATACCAACCAAGTTTCAGCTCAAAATGATTAAAAAGAACCAAATGGGATGAGGTTTTCACTATCAGACAATTCGCCCTCTAGCGGCTGACTGTGGAACTGTAGACGACTCTACTACTCCGCAAAGATATAGCCTATGCTATAGTAGATGCCTACCAAGTTTCAGTCTAAAAAGATTGTAAATAACAAAGTTGGAGGAGATGTTAACTTTCATACATTTCGCCCTCTAGCGGCAGACGCGAGTAATGTAGACAACTCTGCGCGACTCAGTAAAGATATAGCCTATGCTGTAGTAGATGCCTACCAAGTTCAGTCTAAATGGATTATAAATAACAAAGTTGGAGAAGGTGGTAACTTTCAGACATTTCACCCTCTAGCGGTAGACTGGGGAAGTGAATAGGATTCTGCAACCCCGTAAAGATACAGCCTATGATGTAGTAGATACCAACCAAGTTTCAGCTCAAAATGATTAAAAAGAACCAAATGGGATGAGGTTTTCACTATCAGACAATTCGCCCTCTAGCGGCTGACTGTGGAACTGTAGACGACTCTACTACTCCGCAAAGATATAGCCTATGCTATAGTAGATGCCTACCAAGTTTCAGTCTAAAAAGATTGTAAATAACAAAGTTGGAGGAGATGTTAACTTTCATACATTTCGCCCTCTAGCGGCAGACGCGAGTAATGTAGACAACTCTGCGCGACTCAGTAAAGATATAGCCTATGCTGTAGTAGATGCCTACCAAGTTCAGTCTAAATGGATTATAAATAACAAAGTTGGAGAAGGTGGTAACTTTCAGACATTTCACCCTCTAGCGGTAGACTGGGGAAGTGTATAGGACTCTGCAACTCCGTAAAGATAGAGCCTAGGATGTAGTAGATACCTGCCAAGTTTCAGCTCAAAAGGATTAAAAAGAACCAAATGGGATGAGGTTTTCACTATCAGACAATTCGCCCTCTTGCGGCTGACTGTGGAACTGTAGACGACTCTACTACTCCGCAAAGATATAGCCTATGCTATAGTAGATGCCTACCAAGTTTCAGTCTAAAAGGTTTGTAAATAACAAAGTTGGAGAAGATGTTAACTTTCATACATTTCGCCCTCTAGCGGCAGACGCGGGTACTGTAGACAACTCTGCGCGACTCAGTAAAGATATAGCCTATGCTGTAGTAGATGCCTACCAAGTTCAGTCTAAATGGATTATAAATAACAAAGTTGGAGAAGATGTTAACTTGCAGACATTTCGCCCTCTAGCGGTAGACTGGGAAATTGTAGACGACTCTGCGACTCAGTAAAGATTCAGCCTATGCTGTAGTAGATGCCTACCAAGTTTCAGTCAAAACGGATTGTAAATAATAAAGTTGGAGAAGATGTTAACTCTCAGACATTTAGCCCTCTAACGGTAGACTGGGGAACTGTAGACAACCCAGTGACTCCGGAAATATACAGAATATGCTGCAGTATATAGCTACCACGTTTCAGCTCAAAAGCATTAAAAACAACCCTATAAGATCAGGTTTTCACTATCGTATAATTCGCCCTCTAGCGGCAGACGGTGGAACTTCAGACGGCTCTGAGTATTACGTTGCAACGAGTTAAGGCGAGACCTATCTAACGAGCTATAGTAAGCGAGATTTCATCGAGATTAGATGTATAATATTAGATAAAATAATAATACAGTAAGTATAGGCCTACAGAAATAATTATTTTACTTTTAATATTCATAACAGTAAAACAAAAATGTTATAAACCTCTCCTTCCATGCAGCCAATGATTGAGAAAGCAGAATTACTCTGAGCAATTCGCAACAGACAACCCAAACCCACCCCAATCAACACTCCAGCCTGCTTGCTCCTTATCTGTGCCCAGCCAGCTAGCTGCGAGTTCAATAATTACCTTAACGTTGCTATGATACAGAAAACAATCCTTCCCTATTCAATAACTATAGGCCAATTCGATCCTGCTTGGCGAATATGACATATTTATACACTATTTGATTTTTAATCAATAAATAATCATACATATTTATATTAAACACTCGAATGAAATAAAAACTTTGTGAGAATGGGACACGGCGAATCTACCCATGTTAATTTTAAACCAGGTGGATAAATGTTAGCCCTCTAAATCATTAATTACCGATAGAAGAACCGAAATAATTCGATAAATTTCGCATGAAAATCACGAAAATCGCCCTCTAGCGGCAGACGGGCGAACTTCAGACGGCTCTGAGTATTACGTTGCAACGAGTTAGGGCGAGACCTTTCTAACGAGATATAGCAAGCGAGATTTCATCGAGATGGGTTCGATTGTATAGCCGATGACAAACACACAGACAGACAGACAATCGAGATTTATATATATTAGACTAGAAAGCTTGTGGCCCTTCGGGCCACAGCTTTCTAGTGCACGTGCAGATTATATATGAATATGTGTGGGAGATTTGAGAAATGCATACGGAACAGACACCATCATTAAATAAAACACCACCCCCATAAGAGATAACTCAAGTTTCCACTTTAGGCAGATTGTAAATAACAAAATTTCCAGAAAATGATCACTTTCAGATCCACCCTCTACCTACACCTGCGGACTGGTGAAATGCAGACGGCGCTGCAGTTTGGTAAAGATGGGGTTTATGGTGAAGTAAAATGCCTGCCTTTCAAGTTTCATCTTAAACAGATTGTAAATAACAAAATTGGTGTAGATGTTCACATTCAGACATTTCACCCTCTAGCGGTAGACTGAAGAAATGTAGACGACTCTGGGACTCCGTAAAGATACAGAATATGCTGTAGTAGATTCCTGCCAAGTTCCAGCTCAATAGGATTAAAAAGAACCAAATGGGATGAGGTGTTCACTATCAGATATTTCGCCCTCTAGCGGCAGATGGGGGGACTGTATACAACTCTGCGACTTCGTAAAGGTACTGCCTATGCTGTAGTAGATGCCTACCAAGTTTCAGTCTAAACCGTTAGTAAATCACAAAGTTGGAGAAGATGTTAACTTTCAGACATTTCACCCTCTAGTGGTAGACTGGGGAAGTGTATAGGACTCTGCAAATCCGTAAAGATACAGCCTATGATGTAGTAGATACCTGCCAAGTTTCAGCTCAAAAATGATTAAAAAGAACGAAATGGGATGAGGTTTTCACTATCAGACAATTCGCCCTCTAGCGGCTGACTGTGGAACTGTAGACGACTCTACTACTCCGCAAAGATATAGCCTATGCTATAGTAGATACCTACGAAGTTTCAGTCTAAAAGGATTGTAAATAACAAAGTTGGAGAAGATGTTAATTTTCATACATTTCGCCCTCTAGCGGCAGACGCGGGGAATGTAGACAACTCTGCGCGACTCAGTAAAGATATAGCCTATGCTGTAGTAGATGCCTACCAAGTTCAGTCTAAATGGAGTATAAATAACAAAGTTGGAGAAGATGTTAATTTTCAGACATTTCGCCCTCTAGCGGTAGACTGGGGAATTGTAGACGACTCTGCGACTCAGATAAGATAAGCATATGCTGTAGTAGATGCCTACCAAGTTTCAGTCTAAACGGATTGTAAATAACAAAGTTGGAGAAGATGTTAACTCTCAGATATTTAGCCCTCTAACGGTAGACTGGGGAACTGTGGACAACTCAGTGACTCCGGAAATATACAGCCTATGCTGCAGTATATAGCTACCAAGTTTCAGCTCAAAAGCATTAAAAACAACCCAATGAGATCAGGTTTTCACTATCGGACAATTCGCCCTCTAGCGGCAGACGGGGGAACTTCAGACGGCTCTGAGTATTACGTTGCAACGAGTTAGGGCGAGACCTATCTAACGAGCTATAGTAAGCGAGATTTCATCGAGATTAGATGTATAATATTAGATAAAATAATAATACAGTAAGTACAGGCCTACAGAAATAATAATTTTACTTTTAATATTCACTAGAAAGCCTGTGGCCCTTCGGGCCACAGCTTTCTAGTGCATGTGCAGATGATATATGAATTTGTGTGGGAGATTTGAGAACTGCATACGGAACAGTCACCATCATTAAATAAAACACCACCCCCATAAGAGATAACTGTCAAGTTTCAACTTTAGGCAGATTGTAAATAACAAAATTTCCAGAAAATGATCACTTTCAGATCCACCCTCTACCTGCGGACTGGTGAAATGCAGACGGCGCTGCAGTTTGGTAAAGATGAGGTTTATGGTGAAGTAAAATGCCTGCCTTTCAAGTTTCAGCTTAAACAGATTGTAAATAACAAAATTGGTGTAGATGTTCACATTCAGACATTTCACCCTCTAGCGGTAGAATGAAGAACTGTAGACGACTCTGGGACTCCGTAAAGATACAGAATATGCTGTAGTAGATTCCTGCCAAGTTCCAGCTCAAAATGATTAAAAAGAACCAAATGGGATGAGGTTTTCACTACCAGACAATTCGCCCTCTAGCGGCTGACTGTGGAACTGTAGACGACTCTACTACTCCGCAAAGATATAGCCTATGCTATAGTAGATGCCTACCAAGTTTCAGTCTAAACCGTTAGTAAATAACAAAGTTGGAGAAGATGTTAACTTTCAGACATTTCACCCTCTAGCGGTAGACTGGGGAAGTGAATAGGATTCTGCAACCCCGTAAAGATACAGCCTATGATGTAGTAGATACCAGCCAAGTTTCAGCTCAAAATGATTAAAAAGAACCAAATGGGATGAGGTTTTCACTATCAGACAATTCGCCCTCTAGCGGCTGACTGTGGAACTGTAGACGACTCTACTACTCCGCAAAGATATAGCCTATGCTATAGTAGATGCCTACCAAGTTG